>LBNU01034394.1:83681-187135 GCA_014162995.1 Artemisia annua | reverse complement strand
AATACAACCCAACATGATGTAGCACATGACCCATCACCACCTGCCACCCAACAACATAAACCAAATCCATCACCACCCGCGAACCAACACTCAAACATTATCTCGGATCCTCCACACAACCCAAACCCTGTCTCGATTCATCCCATGGTCACACGATTTCGTGTCGGGACTAATCGTCCTACTGAGCGTCTCAATATGCATTACCAAAAACCTATCGTGAAGTGTTTACTAGTCCAAATTGGCAAAATGCAATGCTTGATGAACACACTGCACTTATTAAGAACAAAACTTGGACTCTATTAGACCCACAGACACCAACATTATTCACTCTATGTGGCTTTTTCGCCATAAGTATTTGGCTGATGGCACTCTTAGTCGCTACAAAGCTCGTCTTGTGGCGAATGGTAGTAATCAATTAGAGGGGGTTGATGTAGATGAGACCTTTAGTCCGGTGGTTAAACCGGGCACTATTCGGACTGTTCTGCGTTTAGCTACTTCTCGACATTGGCCGATTCATCAGCTTGATGTCAAGAATGCTTTCTTACATGGTGATTTATCTGAGACAGTTTATATGCATCAGCCTCCAGGTTTTCGGGACCCTGTACACCCTGATTATGTATGTTTATTGCAACGGTCTCTATATGGGCTCAAGCAGGCTCCTAGAGCTTGGTTTTAGCGATTTGCATCTTACATCACTCGGGTTGGGTTTTCTCATAGTCGTTGTGACTCATCATTATTTATATACAGACAGGGGACGGATACTGCTTACCTGTTATTATATGTTGATAATATTGTTCTCACGGCTTCTTCTGAGGTTTTGTTACAGAGGATAATTGGTTTCTTACATCCGAAGTTTGCTATGACAGATTTGGGTCCTCTTAATTATTTTCTGGGGATCTCTGTTACATGTGATTCTTCAGGGTTGTTTTTATCTCAGAAGAAATATGCTATTGAGGTTTTGGAGAGAGCACATATGGTTAATTGTAATCCCAGTCGGACTCCTGTTGACACTGAGTCTAAACTTGGGGATGATGGTGATCCGGTATCTGATCCTACTTTATATCGGAGTCTTGTAGGTTGTCTTCAGTATCTCACCTTTACTCGCCCAGACATATCTTATGCAGTTCAGCAGGTTTGCCTTCATATGCATGACCCTAGAGAGCCTCATTTCTCGGCTCTTAAATGGATTCTCCGGTATGTTCGGGGTACTTTAGACCATGGGTTACAGTTGTTTGCTTCTTCCACTACTTCATTGGTTGCTTATTCAGATGCAGATTGCGCTGGCTGCCCTACTACTAGGAGATCGACTTCATCCTACTATGTCTTTCTTGGCAACAACCTACTTTCTTGGTCCTCTAAGCGTCAACCGACTATATCTCGTTTTAGTGCAGAAGCAGATTACCGTGGGGTTGCCAATGCTGTTGCTGAGACTTGTTGGTCACGGAATTTACTGCGTGAGCTACATACACCTTTATCTTCTGGTACACTTGTCTATTGCGATAATGTTAGTGCTGTCTACTTATCCTGTAATCCGTTTCAACATCAGCGTACGAAGCACACTAAGATTGATATTCACTTTGTTCGAGACTTAGTTACTACTGGTCAAGTTCGGGTTCACCATGTTCCTTCACGTTATCAGTATGCAGACATTTTTACGAAAGGATTGCCATCCGCCTTGTTTGAGGAATTTCGCTCCAGTCTGAGCGTTCGATGTCCTCCCGCTCAGACTGCGGGGGAGTGTTAGCCCGTAGTATGTTAGGTGATTGTATCGGGCTCAAGCCCGTAACTAGAATCTTCTATAGTTGTTATTTAAAGTGAACGATATCATTGTGTAATCAATCAATCAAATCAATCATCATTCACCTCATTAAAAAATCCTGTGTCTACACATCATACGGTCACTCGGTTTCTGTCGTGTAGAACCGTAGAGGGGGGGGATGAATACGGTTTCTTCGGCTTCTAGAACGTTTAAAAACTTTAAGCCTTGAAGATAACCAAGTGGTCTAAGTGAAAACAACCACAAACACAATCACAACCACAAGTATATAAAGCAAGTAAAGAACACCACGATATATACTGATTCGGGATGGGGGGTTTATACCATCCGTACATCCAGTTGCGAATCCACAAAACCGATACTATTCATTAGTATAATCCATTCGGTGGACTACAAACCGTTACAATTCACTCCACCGATATTCACCAATATCGATGCTCACAAAGAAGGAGTTACTACCCAACGGTATTCCGCCCTCGGAAACCACCCAAAAGAATCTCGCGATTCGACTTCACCTAAGGGTCACCAAGACCACTACCAAGACTTCCCACCGGAAGTATCAAACCCCAACTAGATCCCCAATGATCTAGGCTTGGTCACCAAGACACAAGACTTCCCTTACAAACAATTGAATGAATGAATGAATGTTTGTTTAATCAAGCCCTAACCTAACCTAGAGACTCGATTGTAATAGAAAGGGTAAAGATAAGAAGACCCTCGCCACAATCACAAGAGTGGATTAAGTTCTTGAGATTCTTCCCTTGCAAGGAGATGTGAACTTTCAAAGATGTTATTGTGTTTTATCAAGAACACAAAAGAGAATAGAGAGATTAGAGAGAAAGAATGTAGAGAGAAAGAATAATGGCAAGGGGTGAGGAATACAAGAGGCAAGGGGGTATTTATAGGCCAAGACCCAAACTTGGGAAAATTTTACTGAGGCCGGCGTGTCACCCATGCGTCAATGCGCGGGCAGCGCGCCAGGACTCTGTCATAAATTTCCCAAGTGTTAGGTGTTGGATCTTATAAATACCTATCCTTGCTAAACCCCCAATTATACTTCACACTAAACCTTAACATTAATCAATCTAAGGTTTACCAACTCAAATAGCCAATTTGGAAAATGTTATGTGAAGTGTCTATTAGAAAACAAAATACCAAGGGTAGAAGAGTAGAAAGGGTAATTTGGTAGGGGTAGAATGGGTATTCCTCACATGGCATAATAGAAGAGAATATGCCATGGAATATTTCTCACTATGGAAGAATGAGTGAGGTTGGGTTAAGAAGTAACCATGGTTAGGTTAAAGGGTCTATCCAAGGGAATATTCCATCCTTGGTGTGGTTAAGAGTTAACTAAGGTTAAGTGTAGAGAACTAACCATAGTTGGGTTAGGAGAACCATGGTTGGGTTAAGAGAAGAATATCCAAAGGAATATTCCTTCTTTGGAGAGAAAGTGTGGATGTTGGTGAGTTTTAAAGATGGGATGTGAAAGGGTGTAAGGAATATAAGAGTTGGATTGTGTGTGTGTGTGTGTAAGGGAATATGTAAGTATGGATGCGATGGGGAGCCTTGTGTGTGTAGAAGGTGAAATGGTTGTGAGTAGTGTGTGCATTTTGAATGTAAAGGTATTGGGAGTGTAAGATATGGGTTGTATAAGGATGGGATGTGTATAGGTATGAGTTGTATATGTAAAAGGTATAGGTGAAGTATGTGTAAGTGTGTGTGAAGAAAGGTATGTGAGTGAAGTGTGTGTATTTTGAAAATAAATGTGTGTGTAGAAAAGAGTGTATGTGTAAGGATGTATGTATGTATGTATAAGAAAGTATATGAGAAGTTGGTAGTGTATGGGAAGTTGGTAAAGTGAGGGAATATTGTGTGGGAGTTTGTGTGAAGACAAAGAAGTACACTTTGTAAGAGGTGTAAGGAATATTGTAAGAGGTTGTTGGAAAGGTATTTTTAGGAAGGATTGTGGGAGATTTGGTATAGTTGACGTTTGTAAAATGAGATTAAGAAGAAGATTAAGAAAGGTTAGTAAATAATCTAATTGTCATTAAGAAGAAAAGGTTTAGACAATTAAGATTATAAGTTGAGAAAATCATAGGTTGCTTATAAGTCCAAGTAACACAACGTCGAGAATCCATAGTTTCATAACTCGTGACTTTCCACGACTCGACGTACTCAACTAACACCTTGATTCAAACAAGTCAAGTGCTTTGCCTTGATGTAAAGCATAACCCATGCGGGTAAGGATGCGTTTACGCAAAGAGACTTTGCACTTAGTTTGACCAATAAGGGAGTAAACCCGTTACGTGATTAGAGACGACGTAAGCACGGTATATGAGCATATGGATGCTTTCACATGATGTTACGTGAGATATATAAGCTCCCTAAGTTTAGAAAAGCCTTGGCTAGAGGCGTGAGTTAGAAAACATGAGTTGGCATTTTCCCGTAAGTGGGTGTTTTAAAAGTTGGATCTGTCTAATCCCAAAACTCGTTTCGAGTGTTTTCAATTACGCACATAGCATATTCATACCTGTATTGAAAGATCAACATTTGTCAGGTAAGGGGAAAGCCGACTTTCAAAATTCGTCCCGATATTCACAGGCGCCTGGCGCGTCACCCACGCGTTGACGCGTGGGTGGCGCGTCTGCAACAGACATGTGGGACGGGAAATTTTGGCTAAAGTTTGTTATTTTATGTGTTTCGATGGTTTATTTGTCATCATTAAAACATTAGGAGATCTTGATCATGTTGCGTCAACAATCTCCCCCTTTTTAATGATGACAATTAAAAACCGAAAGCAAATAAAATTACAAAACTTAGCAAAGACAAAGCGCGCCTTTGATGTAGCTTGCGTCTTGACCTTGACTTGTAATTTGGTGAAGCCTTTGTCTTCATACGCTCTTGCGTTCTTTCTCCCCCTTTAGTCGAATTAAAAACGCGGGACTACCAATCAAGCCAGGTTTCGAACTTGGGCCTGTGGGATTAATGAGCTAGCTTGTATGTGCACCCGAATGTGCTCCCCCTTGAACATAGCTCCCCCTAGATCGTTGCTCCCCCTTGTTTCAAGGCGGGGATCCATGGGTCAAGAGCCTCACCTTTGCTGTGGGCTAGCTACATAAAAACACACAACATGCAACAACAAAGAAAACTTCTCACATGCGAAAGTCCAAGATGGGTTAGGTGACCATTTGGATACTTGCAACATGGGTTAGTCCATAATAATACATATATGTGTTTGTCCAATATGACTCAAATAACCAATTGTTGAGCATGGTATAATTAAAGAAAGTGCATTTATTACAAAGCTCGGAAGCTAGAAGTACAACCATGTCATGGTACCATGACATCTTAGGAAAACAAAAGACATACAAAGCACTTTCAAAATACACCTAGCCAATACATCACTAAAGAAACTAGTTCTTGTGATTCACAAGATTTTCATCACAAGAGTCGTCACCCCTATCATTATGCACAATGCATGTCATGTTTGAAGCCAATGCTTTTAGCATTTTGACTCCGTCATGGAGGGATTTGAGCATTTCACGATTTTCTTCTCGATTATCTTTAATGGCATTGAGCATGTCAATTGTGTTTTCACAACAAATTGCGAGATTTCCCTCACGAAGTTTTGGGCTTAAGGGCTTCCTTATCTTTTCCCGAACTTAATCATCCCCAATTCCCCTAAATGGAGATGTTGTGACTTGAGCATCATCTTGCATTAGCTTTTCAAGATTGATCCTAGGGTATTGTTTTTGTTGGGAATTATGCATAAACAATCCTTTTCCCATCCCAACATTCTTAGTTGGAGCTTGAGGAACGACATTTTTGTCACCAATTTCTTGACTACCATTATTGGCACTCAATGAGTTAGTGTCACTACTCAAGAGAATGACATTGTCAAGAACATTGTTTGGAGAGGATGGTTTGCTATTCATTTTTAGCTTTGATTAAGATTTTAGGTGGAATACTTAGTCAAGATCTCCAGTCCTTAAATAATAGTGAAATGAAGTTTAGGTATGGATAATAGTTTCTTTTGTCTAACGGGTTTTAATGCAATTAGTACTTAAGATTCCTTATTAAGTGTACAAGGTGCAAGGCTCAAGAGGAAGAGAATATATAGAGAAGGTGATTATGCTTTATGAGACATTTAGTGACAAATAATAATTACTTTATGGGTTTAATAGATTTAGATTTAAAAATACATAGCATATATATTTATGTATTACAACACAAATCATACCATTTATCACATAAGGTGAACAATTAGAGTTAGATATAAGATTTTCAACACAAGTGAGTTGTGATCCAAATTTTTATCTAATCTTGGAAATTTGACATAATCAACATTATCGAGATTAAGCAAGATAATTTGTGTCAAATTTTCTTGTTCAAAGCACATGGTATAGACTGTATATTTTAGGATATTATCAATTATTGTTTGAATAATGAATTGATATATATCTTTCCTCTTCGAAACAATTAGTGTTTCCTTCCATGCCTTCACATAAGTCCTAATCACATAAACACATAGGCTCTAAGAACACCTAAAGGACTTGCAAACAACTCCTAGACATTTTATTCTAGCTTAAAGATTGTTCTCCTAAGATGCATGTCAACCATGTACACCTAAACCTATCCCAAAACAATTTGGATATTTGAAAAATGTCATGCCAAAATTTAAGTTTGTTTATTTTGTGACCTAAGAGTCCTTTTATTCAAGTCACCAGTGACTTGTTCAATAGGATGACCCCTCGCTTCTCTCACTTCCTTAGGATTGCCTTCATCCGAAACATTAACTTGTAATGACGGAACCTTTCTTAATCTTGAACTATAGGTTCATCGATAACATCATCTTCTACCGAAGGAGATGATTTAGGCTCAGGCATGCTCTCATCAAAGGTAACATTGAGAGATTCCTCAATCCTCATTGTTTCCTTGTTAAGCACTATGTATGCTTTACTAGTTTGAGAGTATCCTAGGAACACACCTTCATACGACTTTGGGTCGAATTTGGTGAGATACTCTTTGGTGTTAAGGATAAACACTTTACACCCAAATACTCTAAAGTATTCTAATGAAGGTTTTCTATTCCTGAGAATTTCATATGGAGTTTTATTTATAACCTTTCTTATATAGACTCTATTAAAAATGTAACATGCGGTATTTAAGGCATGACACAAAAACTTTTGTGGAATGGATTGCTCGTCAAGCATTGCACGACTCATCTTTCTTAACTTACGATGTGTTCTTTCAACAATCTCATGCGATTGAGAAGTGAACGGGCCCGATAAGTTATAAGATATTCCATGTTGTTCACAAAAGTTTCCAAATTGTAATTTATCAAATTCACTACTATGATTTGTTTTAATTGAAACAATTGAACAATCAAGTAGGTTTTCAAGTTTCTTTCTTAAAATATCAAATTTATTTAAGACTCCATCTTTAGTTTCAAAAATAATACGCATGTGTAATTTGAAAAATCATCAACAATCATCAACAATCATCAAAATGTAGAAGTTTCCTCCATAGCTTTGGATTGGGGATGGACCATACAAATCTAAGTGCAACAACTCTAAAACTCTATTAGTTTCTACTTCACTTCTATTCCTATTGTTTGCTCATCCTTGACTCCCTAGACATGTATTACAATAATGTCTCTCAAAGCTCAACTTTGGTAAATTGCTTACTAGCTCGTTGGAAGCTAGGTTTTGGACTAACCTCATATTGGCGTGACGTAACCTCCTATGCCAAAGCGTTGAGTTATCCACCATGGATGTAAGACATATATGTTGTTTCGAGTTATCTCCCAACTTGCATGTATACAAGTTATTCCTCCTAAGACCTTTAGCTAGCACAACACCATTTTTACTAATAGTACAATCTACCTTAGTAAATTTTACTTCACAATCATCATTACTTAATTGACTCACACTAATAAAATTAAAGTTTAGACCTCTAACATGCTCAACATTGGAAATTTCTATGGAGTCATGAAGGACATTACCTTTGCCAACAATTTTGCCGTTAAGTTTGCTCCCAAAAATGACTTGATTGCCATTATACGCCGTGTATGAAGTGAACAATCTTCTATTCCCAGTCATGTGTTTAGTACAACCACTATCCACTATCCACTCATCCGGTTGTAGATCACTTTTGAGACAAACCTACAACAAAGACACAACTCATACTTTTGGTACCCATTGTTTCTTGGGTCCATTTCGGTTAGCATTCATAGTGCCCAATTTGAACATTCTTGGGTCTTGAAGCAAGATGTATAACTTCTCAATACCAAAACTAGAAAAAGCGGACCAAGGATTATTTTGAAAATTATTTTGACTTTGATAACTTGGTCCATAGTTGTTATATCCATGAGACCTAAAGAAGGTTTGGTTTGGGTAGGAGTTGTCTCTCCTTTGATAGTTGTTGTATTGGTATTGAGATGACCTTTGATTATAATTATAATAATTTCCTCTTTGATTATTTTGAAACGAAGGTTTTTGATTATATGATGTAGTAGGTCTCACATTAGGTGTAGGCAAGAGTGGTCTATTATAAAATCGAGATTGTGTATAACCAAGACCATTGCGAAAACCCGAGTTAAAACTTTGTTTTGGGTTTTGTTTTCCTCTAATGGGACCTTGATTACCTCGAGCGTTTGCAAAAGGAGTTTGAGGTGTAATTGGTTTAACATGAGTTTTTGACGATTCTCCAATTTTCTTCAGAGGTCTGGTGCATTGCAGGTGCGTTGACGCGTCAGACAACGCGTCTGTCTCAGAAATTTTTGGAGTTTTGTATTCTTTAGCCTTTACAAAAGCAATTGGTTTTTTTAGACTTATGGAACTGGTTTCACTATATTTTGAAAATCCAATAGCTTCCTTATCTTGGGACCTCTTTTGACGACTTATGATTTCTTCTAAATCATTCGTACTTTTCTTAAATTTTGAAAAGCTTAGAGACTCTTTTTGAAGTTTAGATACCTTATCATTTAAAGAGTCAACCTCGAGTATGAGCGACTCACATTTCTTACATGGTTCAATCACCTCTTTACCATGATTTAGTTTCTTAACTTCTTTTTCAAGTTCATAAACTCTCTCATTAAGTTTAGTACGTTCTTGTTCAATTGTGCGTTTTTCATTAAGAGTTTTCTCAAGTGTTTTTCTAAAACTTTCATTCTCCTTTCGCAAATCATTGATAACTAAATTATTAAAGGAGGAAGATTTTAGAGGTACCTCAAGTTTTTCTTGAGCCATGAGACAAGTAGCTTCCTTTGTTAGTTGGTCATCATCTTCGCTATCACTCCATGCTCCTCCAACGAATGCCTTATTCACTTTTGGCTTAGGACATTCATTGATGAAGTGACCCTTCTCTCCGCAATTGTAGCAGCCTTGGGTGTGTCTTGAACTCTCTCCTACCTTGTTGTCACTACTTTGGTTTCCACCAAAGTTGTTCCTTCCACCATTTCCTCGGTTTCCAAACCTATTTCTTTTCCCAAAGTTACCACCTTTTCTAAGGAACCTCCGAAAGTTCTTAGCCATAAGGTTGTACTCTTCGTCGTCCACCTCGTCTTCTTCATCACTACCATTGTGATTATCACTATCATCACTAGCTTGACTACTAGTGACTTTAGCTTTAAGAGCCAAAGACTTGACCTTCTCCTTCTTGCCTTTGGTATTAGCCTTGTCGTTCTCAAGTATCATCTCATAGACCTTGAGATTGCCGATGAGATCATCAAGAGGGAGTTCCGCCAAATTCTTGGCTTTTTCAATGGCCGTTACCTTTGGTCGCCACTTTAATGGTAGAGCTCTGAGAAACTTTCTCACATGATTCTTATTGTAAAAGCTAGGATCTAGAGTCGTGAGGCTTGTGATTATAGCATTGAATCGTGTGTAACCATTGTCAATGGTCTCGTCGTCGGAGATTGAAAACTTCTCATATTGTTGTATGAGCAAGTCAATCTTACAATCTTTCACTTGGGAGTTCCCTTGATGGGTGATGATGAGCGAACACCATATTTCCTTTGCGGTGTTGTACACATGGACTCTCTCGAACTCCCTTCGAGGTAGAGCATTGTAGATCATCATCTTAGCCTCTTGATTTTTGATTAACTTCTTCTTCTCATCTTCTTTAAGTTTTGAGTATGGTGTATCAACCATCAACTTTGTTTCCGGATCAAGCATCGTGAAGGCAAAGTCTCCATTTTGAATGACCTCCCATAAATCAAGATCCTTGGACCTAACATAGGTCTCGAACCGGGTCTTCCAGAAACAAAAACCTTCGGTTTCTAGCAAATGTGGTCTTTGCATAGAACATCCCTCTACATAGTTCTCTTGAACCATGGATCTATACTAAACTTTACCAAAAATCTTTGTTAGGATTTTAGATTTTTGGAAAAGAAGTTTTTGACTTAAAATGACTTCTCGGGAAGGCTTTAATGCTAAAAAACTTGAGTATTCCGCTTTGATACCAATTGTAGAACCGTAGAGGGGGGTGAATACGGTTTCTTCAGCTTCTAGAATGTTTAAAAACTTTAAGCCTTGAAGATAACCAAGTGGTCTAAGTGAAAACAACCACAAACACAATCACAACCACAAGTATATAAAGCAAGTAAAGAACACCACGATATATACTGGTTCGGGATGGGGGGTTTATACCATCCGTACATCCAGTTGCGAATCCACGACACCGATACTATTCATTAGTATAATCCATTCGGTGGATTACAAACCGTTACAATTCACTCCACTGATATTCACCAATATCGATGCTCACAAAGAAGGAGTTACTCCCCAACGGTATTCCGCCCTCGGAAACCACCCAAAGAATCTCGCGATTCGACTTCACTTAAGGGTCACCAAGACCACTACCAAGACTTCTCACCAGAAGTATCAAACCCCAACTAGATCCCCAATGATCTAGGCTTGGTCACCAAGACACAAGACTTCCTTTACAAACAATTGAATGAATGAATGAATGTTTAATCAATTCCTAACCTAACCTAGAGACTCGATTGTAATAGAAAGGGTAAAGATAAGAAGACCCTCAATACAATCACAAGAGTGGATTAAGTTCTTGAGATTCTTCCCTTGCAAGGAGATGTGAACTTTCAAAGATGTTAATGTGTTTTATCAAGAACACAAGAGATAATAAAGAGATTAGAGAGAAAGAATGTAGAGAGAAAGAATAATGGAAAGGGTGAGGAATACAAGAGGCAAGGGGGTATTTATAGGCCAAGACCCAAACTTGGGAAAAATTTACCGAGGTCGGCGCGTCACCCACGCGTAAACGCGTGGGCAGCGCGCCAGGACTCTGTCATAAATTTCTCAAGTGTTGGGTGTTGGATCTTATAAATACCTATCCTTGCTAAACCCCCAATTGTACTTCACACTAAACCTTAACATTAATCAATCTAAGATTTACCAACTCAAATAGCCAATTTAGAAAATGTTATGTGAAGTGTCTATTAGAAAACCAAATACCAAGGGTAGAAGAGTAGAAAGGGTAATTTGGTAGGGGTAGAATGGGTATTCCTCACATGGCATAATAGAAGAGAATATGCCATGAAATATTCCTCACTAGGGAAGAGTAAGTGAGGTTGGGTTAAGAAGTAACCATGGTTAGGTTAAAGGGTATATCCAAGGGAATATTCCATCCTTGGTGTGGTTAAGTGTTAACCAAGGTTAAGTGTAGATAACTAACCATAGTTGGGTTAGGAGAACCATGGTTGGGTTATGAGAAGAATATCCAAGGGAATATTCCTTCCTTGGAGAGAAAGTGTGGATGTTGGTGAGTTGTAAAGATGGGATGTGAAAGGGTGTAAGGAATATAAGAGTTGGATTGTGTGTGTGTGTAAGGGAATATGTAAGTATGGATGTGATGGGGAGCCTTGTGTGTGTAAAATGTGAAATGGTTGTGAGTAGTGTGTGTATTTTGAATGTAAAGGTATTGGGAGTGTAAGATATGGGTTGTATAAGGATGTGATGTGTATAGGTATGAGTTGTATATGTAAAAGTATAGGTGAAGTATGTGTGAAGAAAGGTATGTGAGTAAAGTGTGTGTATTTTGAAAATAAAGGTGTGTGTAGAAAAGAGTGTGTGTGTAAGGATGTATATATGTATGTATAAGAAAGTATATAGGAAGTTGGTACTGTATGGGAAGTTGGTAAAGTGAGGGAATATTGTGTGGAGACAAAGAAGCACACTTTGTAAGAGGTGTAAGGAATATTGTAAGAGGTTGTTGGAAAGGTATTTTTGGGAAGGATTGTGGGAGATTTGGTATAGTTGACTTTTGTAAAATGAGATTAAAAAGAATATTAAGAAAGATTAGTAAATAATCTAATTGTCATTAAGAAGAAAATGTTTAGACAATTAAGATTATAAGTTGAGAAAATCAGAGGTTACTTACAAGTCCAAGTAACACAACGTCGAGAATCCATAGTTTCATAACTCGTGACTTTCCACGACTCTACGTACTCAACTAACACCTTGATACAAACAAGTCAAAAGCTTTGCCTTGATGTAAAGCATAACCCATGCGGGTAAGGATGCGTTTACGCAAAGAGACCATGGACTTAGTTTGACCAATAAGGGAGTAAACCCGTTACGTGATTAGAGAAGATGTAAGCACGGGATATGAGCATATGGATGCTTTCACATGATGTTACGTGAGATATATAAGCTCCCTAAGTTTAGAAAAGCCTTGGCTAGAGGCAAGAGTTAGAAAACATGAGTTGGCGTTTTCCCGTAAGTGGGTGTTTTAAAAGTTGGATCTCTCTAATCCCAAAACTCGTTTAGAGTGTTCTCAATTAAGCACATAGCATATTCATACCTGTATTAAAAGATCCACATTTGTCGGGTAAGGGGAAAGCCGACTTTCAAAATTCATCCCGATATTCATTGACGCCTGGCGCGTCACCCACGCGTTGACGCGTGGGTGGCGCTTCAGCAGCAGACATGTGGGACGGGGAATTTTGGCTAACGTTTGTTATTTTATGTTTTTCGATGGTTTATTTGTCATCATTAAAACATTAGGAGATCTTGATCATGTTGCCTCAACATGTCGGATCAAATCGGCCTCCTGATCATCTTAATCTTTCTATGTCAACCATTTCTCCATTACCCAAGTCATATACTCATGCATTTAATGACATGAATAGGTAGATTGCTATGCTCGATGAATACAATGCATTTAATAAAAATATTACTTGGACTTTTGTGTCGCGGCTTAAAGATGCAAACATTATTCATTCTATGTGGTTATTTCGACACAAGTATATGGTACCCTTAGTCTCTAAAAGGCTCTTCTTGTGGTGAATGACAACACCCATCTTTCCGGTATTGATGTTGATATACCTTTAGCACAGTGGTTAAACCCACAACTATTCTTATCTTCCTTAGTCTTGCGGTTTCTTGACATTGGCATGTTCATCTGATCGACCGTTAAGAACGATTTTTTACATGAAGCATTTTCTGAGACTGTTTATATGAACCAACGTTTAGGTTTTCAGGTGTAATACCTAAAAATCTCCAACATGCAAAATTACCAAAATATCCTTATAATTTAAAACTTTAATAAAAGCTATTATATGACATCAAATAAATCCCAAACACTTGAAAATAAACAACATATGATCATTATTATTTTTGAAGGAACATTTGCACTTTTATAACTTATAAAAAAATAAATAGGCACGCCTAAAGTGTTTTAGAAGCTCCGAAATGATTTATAAAACTTGTACATAACTTAAATAAATAGATAAATATGATACAAATATGGAAATGTTGAAAAATACTGAATTAGTCCATCATTCCAGCCCATATATTCGGCCATATCTCAATTACATCACATATATTTACCTATTTTATTTTCTTATCAATTTCATACTAAAATAAGCCCGTAAATCTCTCCAAAAACACCAAACGGCATATCAAAACTTCCTGGAACTTCTGGCCAATTTTCGTGGCTATTTTCTAAGCTTAAGAAAATGGGAAAAATGTTGGTCAAGGTTGTGGATGATCGGGTAAAGCCTAAGGCATTATTTTTCTGTTGCATGTTATAACCGAGAAGAGCAAAAATCACACAGCTTCATTCCTTAGATCAAACCTCTATCTGGTATTTTTATATCATTCTATACATCACATATCATGTATATAAAATGCTAAAAATGAACCATGCATCATATATAAATCGTATGTAATTATTTTTTTTACAAACCCTAATATCGAACAAAAAGGAGAACATATGGAATCCGATTTTTTTGGGGCTTAAATATATTTTTGTAGCATGTCATTTTGATCATAAAACACTGGAAAAATGTGGTATAAATTATTAAAGGGCTGTACGAATTGTTTTGATTTATTCTGTGTTCATGCGATCAAATAAAAGAAAGAAAAGGAAAAGAAAAGGGTGCGTGTGGTTAGGGTTAGGATTCTGGATAAAAAGGGGATAATTAATTCTGATAATTAATGTGTCATGATGATTTGATGATTAGGGATATTAGGGTTAGGGTTTGGTTTGTTTTTTTAATTTGGTACCGATTTGAATTAAATAAATATAAGGGTGTGTTTTGTAAATTATAAAACTTGAGGGCTGTTTTGGAAATCATATAAACTCAGGGGAAATCGTATAAAAATAGTACAAGGGGTATTTTGATGGTTTTTATAATTAAAAGGGGCTAAATGTAAATTATATATATATTTATATACGAATTGAATAAATTGGTAAATAAAGGGTTTGTTTTGTAAATATGTTAAAGATAAGGTGTATTCTGTATTTAAATGTTATTTAGGGGCTAAGGATGTAATTTTGATAATTGAAAAGGGTTTACTTGCGATTTACATAATTAAAAAGGTATATTATGCATTTATTGTAAATTGAGGGACTAAACATGTAAATTGTGAAGTGAATGGTTATTTGAATATTAAGAAGGACTAAAAATGTAATTTAAGGATACTTGATGGACTTGTATGGTTATTTGATGAAATATATGGTTTATATGTTAAGTATATGTTTTAAAGGGCTAAATTGTAAATATTATAAATTAAGGGACTAAAATGGTAAATATGGCATACTAAGCATGATACGACCTGAATGACTGGCTAAGGGCTGTTCTTATCAATTTTGGATTGTTGTGGTGCTTATTTGATAATTATATTAGCTTATGGGTTAATTATGGAAATATGTATAATTAAAGGGTTAAATTGTAACTTTTGAAACTATGGGGGTGTAAAGTGTAAATCTGAAATATCTGGCTTATGTGATTTTTATATGAGTGTTATAATGTGTTTAGTTTCATGTGTGACCCTCAGCTTGTTAAATTGACACTTTTAACCCTAAAACATGTTCGGTGACCTAACGAAACACTAGTCTCAGAAAATATCTATAAAAGGAAATCTGTTACACCCGAGGCCATAAAACTTGACACTGGGACAAAACTAATTTATAAGAATGCGATATTATATGAGAACTTACTATTTTCGGAAATATGCTAATTATGGAAATCTGCTGAATCTGGAAAGATACTAAATCTGGAAAGTTACTAAAAATAGAAACCTGCTAAATATGGAAAGATTCTGAAAATAGAAAGATAACCTAAAAAGGAGTAATCTGATTTAAAATGAACTATTAAATAATTCCCGACATATAATCCGTCTAGGTTCTATGAAGAAGGAGGAGTTCCTATTTCTGTCTGATGTTTTCTTCTATCTGCTTTGTCTTCTGGTTGAGGTACAGATATTCTGACCTTTTCAGTAAAGGTTTCTCATGACTCGCTTTTTCTTTTGATCTCTCATTTTGTTTAGGGTTCCCGATTCCCTTGCTATGAAACCCCATTTTATTTTCTGAACCTTTTTTGTTATGAACCTTTGCTATCTGAACCTTCTGATTTTGAACCTTTTGATTTTGAACCTTCTGATTTGGACCTTTTGATATGACCTATGATATGGACTTCTGATATGATCTGATTATGATGACTTATGATCTGTGTCAATTATGACATTCTGTTGAACTATTCTGTTGACCTATTCTGTTTGACCTATTCTAGTTTGACACCCGAGCCAAATTTATTTCACTAGGCATGGGGGTTCCATGTCCGTGTCAGGGATGCACCTCTGGCATGACTCCAGGGCAGTGGAGTGATGTTCTGCCACGTCCTCTTTCTGTTATATGATATGCGTGCTTTATGATATGATTTGTTATGGCCACTATGATTTCTGCGGGGGCGTATGAATGCATCCTAGATCTGTTTCTGTTATCTGTTATCTGTATCTGGTGAATGTGGCTGTGTGTGCAATACACGTCCTTCACAACCCATTGAGGTCACCCCTCTGTTTACATCTGATATTCTGAGGCCTCCCATACTATGACTATGATTATGATTATGATGAAGGCATTATGATGAAGGCATTATTACGAAGGCATTATTATATATGTTTATGGGCTCGTGGTGGATGACTAACCCTTACCTTACCTCTTACTACTATTTCATACTTACCTTTGATTTCATTCTGTTATTTCCTTTATACCTTATTTTGTATTCATTCTGTTTCTTTATTAATTCGTTGTTATATCTGTTCACTGGGCTTTTTTAGCTCAGCCGCGTTTTCTTTCTTACGCGGCAGGTTTTAGTGGGAAGCTGGGATATGAGTGAAGAGTGCATAAGATATTAGTGGACTTCACCTTGATAGCTATATTCTGGATTAGAGATGACTAGAAGAGATTTATATTTCAGACTTAGCATTTCATTGTTATTCTCTTTTGTAACCTTGTATTTCAGATTATTTTTCCTTTGTAACATTTGGAATTCTTTTGTATTATTTATGTTGTATGTCTGTATATGGTTTGATATGTCACCGTAATGTATCACTTCTACCCTTGTCGGGTTGGGGCGTTACATCAGGTTTCGTGTTGTCCCGATTATGTTTGTCAATAACAGAGGTCTCTTTATTGTCTAAAAAAGACTCCTACAGCCTCGTTTCAGTGATTTGCTACTTACATCCCTAGGTTTGGTTTTTGTCATAGTCCGTGTAAATCATCCTTACTTATTTATTGACAGGGTTGTGACACAACTTATTTGCTTTTATATGTTGATGACATTGTTCTGACAACTTCGTCTACAACATTGCTTCAGTGGATTATTGCTTCTCTTCACCAGGAATTTTTTTATCACTGATCTTGGACAGCTTAATTAATTTCTTGGTATTTCAGTTACTTGTAATTCCTCGGGTATGTTTTAATCCAAGGTTGCAAAAATCGTGAATCGTTAGTCGGGCGGTCGACCCCCTTGAAGCTTTGTAATCGGTCTAGGCGGGATTAATAGGTGATTAATCGGATTGGTATTTTTGTCAAGTTATGGGTATTTTCGGCGAGTTTTGGATATTCTCTACAAGATTTTTCTTAAAAAAAAGACATCTTGATATAAATATAAAAGCAACTATAAGTGATTGCATTTGTTCAAGATTGAAAAATTCGTAAATCGGTGATTAATCGGATTGACATTTCTGGCAAGTTTTGGGTATTTTCGATGAGTTTTCGGTATTCCCGGCATGATTTTCTTTTAAAAAATCTTGTAATAGATATAAAGTGACTATAAGTGATTAAAATTAGTTTGCGATGAATTTTGGGTATTTCCGGTGAGATTTGCATGTTTTCGACATGTTTGACCATCATTGACCACCATTGACCATAGTTGACTGATTTGCTTGACCGATTACACAAATCGGCAAGGGTTAGTGGCCCAGTAGCACCTAGGCAGTGATTAATCAGCCTTGTAGACATTTTTTTTGCAACATTGTTTTCATCACAATGGAAGTAAGCTTTTGAGATTCTTGAGCGTGCCATATGGTTAACTACAACCCCTATCGGACTCCTAATGACATGGAATCAAAACTGGGGCAGATAGAGATCTTGTTTTAGGTTCGACTCTTTATCGCACTTTAGTAGGTGCTCTTCTGTATCTTACTTGTTCATTCCCTGATATCTCTTATGTTGTTCAACAAGTATTTTTATATATGCATGATCCTGGGGAGCCTCATTTTTTGGCTCTTAAGCGGATTCCGAGGTATATTCTTGGCACTTTGGACTTTGTTCTGCAGCTATATTCGTCTTCCACCTCATCATTGGTTGCATAGTCGGATGCGGATTTTTTGGCTATCCTGGTACTTGTCGGTCCACTTCTTGTTAGTTCCTTGGCAACAATATACTCTCATGGTCTTCTAAGCGTTATCTGACGCTCTCTCGCTCCAATGCTGGGTCGAATATTGTGGTGTTGCTAATTCTGTTGACGAGACTTGCTGGCTGCGGAACTTGTTACATGAGCTTAACACTCGTTGTTTTCGATCACTCTTTTTTTATTGTGATAATGTTAATGTGTTTTATTTATCATCTAATCCCATGCAACATCAACATACGAAATATATTGAGATTGATATACATTTTGTTCATGATTTGGTGGCTGCTGGTCTGGTTCGGGTTCTTCATGTGCCCTCTCGTTATCAATATTCTGACATTTGATGAGTTTTGTTCTAATTTGAGTGTTCGTTCATCTCATGCTCCAACTGCCGCCGGGGGGAGGGGGTGGTGGTTAGTGTGTAATTATTATTAGCGTGTTATTAGTCTAAGCCCATTGTACTTTATTGGGAGGCCTAGCCTAACTTATTATTATTTATATTGTCACTTTTCATTATTGAGAGATCAATAAGATTATTCATCCAACAGTTTAATCATGGCCAACAAGTGGATGTTACAAGGAAAGTTAACCCATGAATTACAACATATCTTTTTGGTAATACATATTTTAAGTTGGATAAAGACTAGGTTGGCATGTATATAAACTAAGAGCTTTGCTAAAGCTCGTTACAAAAGTGTCATATTTATTCTTCTACCCATAACAATAAAAAACACTTGGAAAAAATGATTGTATATTAGAATAACATTGAAATAATGATTTAAAACATATGTTATATTTGATATTTGATTGGTAATTTGCCTTGTTTACATTAATCAACAAATGACCAATATATAGTTATAAGATGATTCTACTAGAAACATATATCGGGTATTTTGGGCAAAAATAAATATTGTTAATGCTGGCGTTTGTTGATGTTGGTGTAAGTATTGTTACTGAAAGAGATTAAAATTGTATGTTATTATTATTATTATTATTATTATTATTATTATTATTATTATTATTATTATTATTATTATTATTATTATTATTATTATTATTATTATTATTATTATTATTATTATTATTATTATTATTATTATTATTATTATTATTATTATTATTATTATTATTATTATAAACCGTCACTTTTCATTAAAAACATGAAAAATTACATAAAATTGGAGGGGAGTCTAGACACAATTTGTGCTCCCACTCGTTTTTGAATACAAAAACTAACTTGATGAAAAATAAAAACACCACTCTTAATATTATTGGAGTGGCTGTTGGCAATAGACTTGATACGAGAAAGTGTGTTCAAAGCTTCCGCCTCGAGTTTCCCAAACGTAGAAAAAGCAAAAGGGATGAACTTGTATCCATTGTCTTCACACTTGGACGTGTACTTCTTCCTTTTTCTTTCCCCGGCATTACTCAAAGCTATCCCAGGGGCCCATGAAGTCACCCCAGTCCCAGCAAACGGAGAGACCCCAGTCACTCTTATGTATTAGTGGTTTTTGATAAACTGGCTTTACTTTTGGATTAAAAGTGTAAAAAGACGTGATTTGTGAAAAATAATCTTTTAAAAGCCGGTTTTAAGAACTTGTTTTTTTATAAGTTCTGTCTGCCAAACAAAGATTATTTTTCAAGCAACTTATTTTTTGAAAAAATAACAAAAATCTCTTCATAAACTTTCATAATCTGCTGCGCAAACACACCCGTTACCTAAACAAACATAATTTTTTTAACCAAAGTTTATTATTCAACAAAATAATTTTAAGCCTCCATAATCTTTCACAATCTTTCGCGCCAAACATGTCCAGCATGAGATAAGTCTGTTAATCAAAAGTGAGGCCCCATGGTCATAATAATACTCGATTAATACTTAAGAGGGTGATTAAAAAGACATTATAGAAGAATTAATTCAAATATTTTGATAAATCTGTTCAACAACATTAGTATCCAGTTACAGACATACAAAAAATCTGGTCATTTGTTAACACTTATTTTTACACAGGTTTAAAAAATGTGTAAAATTTTATTTAATTATTTACATTTACAAATGTGCAAAAATTTATTACATTAATAAGTGTAAAGATATAAATAAACAATTATCATAAATTTCACACTTAACATATGGAAAATAAAATCACTATTATAAGTGTGGTGAAATCTAAAATTTGTCTACACTTAAAAGTGTGTGATCAATTTTTCACACTCCTATTTTTTACACTTCCTAGGGTGATGAAATTAAGCCTGATAAATTAATTTTTACACTTTTAAATGAGGATAAATTATAAATCATTCCAAAGTTATAAGTGTGAACATTTTTAAATACATTATGTTTTATAAGATTTGTTACATAAAATGTAATACAACTTTATACATATATAAGAGTGGGTAAGCTAAGAAAAGTTACACACTTTTTTTAAGTGTGTATAAATAATATTTTTGTTATAGTGAGAGTATATATATTTTTTTCTCTCACTACTTTTGGCGCAAATATGTAATACAAAAGTGTATTAGTAGAATAATATGTCACCACCTAGAGTTCCTTTGTTTGTGTTGAAAATGAGCATTGTTCCACATTCCTGAAACATCCTTTAAATTATTTTTCTTCTCAATTTAAATTTTGACATGTGTTATTCATTATTTATCTTTCTTGATCTTCATCATTGATGTTAACACTATCATGATCTTGGAGTTAAGAGGAAAGGTAGGAATAACAGGAAGATTTAGCATTTTTCACTTAAAAAACTAGAGGCCAAACGATTGTATCTGAACGTTTGTTAAGGAAGTGCAAAGTTTTTTAGGCCCTTCAGAGTAAGAGGCTCTTTGAATATCAGGTGAAAACAAAGACCAAATATGTATTTGTTTGGGCCACACATGTTAGGAATCAACCCAATAAGCAAGAAAAAAAAAATAAACATCCGTAAGTGTATTCATGAAGAATTATGAGGGTTTCTCTTTTATTTAGAGTACCACAAACGATAATCTATATATAACTAGATAGTATCTGTATAAATATACTTACAGTAAATAACAAGAAATACCAAAACAAAACAATGTACAACAAGAGTAGCACTATGTAATTCCATACAATGCAAAATATCTAAAAGATCACCAAGAATAAATAAGATGACCCATTGTACACTACAATGAGCTAGCTGACTAATATTCGTTCCTTTCTACAAGCAAAAGACTAGTGGCATCCCTTTTATTTCCGGCCACCTTATTCTTGTTTTTCATATAAAGCAACCATACACCATCGATGGCTTCTGTTCATCCATTTCTACCATTTCTACCACAAAACATCCCAATCACGACATCACCTGCCCGAAAAACATGAGCACCCCACAACAACAAATCCCTATTCACTACACCCCTGATGACCGCCTTAACCGGCCCCATGTTAATGATGGTCGCCAGTTAAAGCGGCATCATACTGCACGCTACTATGTGCACCGAGTCAAAGAAAGTCTAACCACACGTGTATCAAAGCTAATATGTTCGGTTTTTCTTAGCCTCCTCTTCATTGTAGGGCTCATAACTTTCATTTTATGGCTCAGTTTACGCCCACATCGTCCAAGGTTTCATATCAATGAGTTTTCTATCCCTAGCATAACGCAAGACAATGGTTTTGCAAGTGCTCAAGCAACATTCAACGTGACTGCTCGAAACTCTAATCTGAATATCGGTATATACTATGATACCGTGCGCGTAACACTGTATTATCAGAATCAGAACATTGGGGGAAAGCCATTATTGGATCCATTTTATCAATCACCTAAGACCACGACTACTCTCCAAGGTACGCTAGCTGGGGATACTTTAGTTGTCGATCAGGCACGTTGGGCGCAGTTTGTGGCTGATCGGATGCGTGGGTTGGTGACTTTTCGGCTAGAGATTGCTTCAGCCATTAAGTTTAAGGTGGCAACATGGGAAAGTAAGAAACACACGATGCACGCAAACTGTGATATTGGCGTCGGGGCAGATGGGATACTATTACCAAGATATACAGTTCCGAAATGCCCAGTGTATTTCACATAGAAGTTAATTACTAATTAATTAACGCTGTTAAGGGTGCGTTCTTCATTTGTTTGTTGTCATTAATTACTTTTGTTATGTTTTCGGCTAACTATTTGTAACAAAATTTTACTATTTGTCTATATTTTTTTGCTGTAATTATGGTACGGCATTTTTTTTATTTTTTTTTGAGCAAACGAACAATATACTGATATCACACATATCCTTTGAGATTACACTTCAAGGTTGCGAGATACCAACCCATCATCTACATTGAAACTCAAAACAACCTATAACCGCATTGAAATGTGGATTAACTACCAGCTTGACCGATGTTTACACCTACAAAACCTTAAAAGGAACAGGAAAAAAGCAAAACGAGACAATCAACTTTATCAGAACACTTAGAAGGATAAATTGTTTATTACAAGGTACTTAAACTTGTGCGTTGCCGCTGAGTGTAAATATTTAAATCTTTTATTAGGGGAATAAAATTTTATAAAGCTTATAAGTATCTTACTGATAGTGTTTAAATCTTATTAACTACTTATAATACAACTTTCCATGTAATGTTTACAATCAAATGATGTATGAAGAGATATATCAATTGATGTAACAAAAGACATATCAATTGATTTATCAACATCACGAATGATAATACTGTAAAAAACCCCCTCAATAAAAAGTATAATTAAAAAAATAAAAAAATCATTGTTCAACTTCAAATAAACCAAGCAAACTACTCAATAAAATAAATAATTAAACAAAATAATACAAAATAAAAAAAGATCCACTAAACTTTTGTCATTGCGTATAATCCCTAAACTAATCGGTAAAGCTATATTGTCAAAAATGTATAAATGAAACAAATTATTGGCCGAAAAATTAAAAATGGTACCCGCCGTCACATTACGCGGACACCCTCCAGCTAGTACTACATAACATCTAAAAATAATTTTGCTGAACTAAATAATATATAGTTACTTAACACTTAAATTGTGAGTAATCACTTTAAGAGATGAGCTTCATTTCATGTTCTCCTATGTGGAGCAACTCTTGACACCACAACCCGCTCCGCTCACACCACCACCGGAACCAACCAATAACCCAACCGACTAAACATCTTTATGTTTAGTTGTCAAAAATAAATGATTAGAACCCCTTTTGTATAGAATCAATCTTAGGGCATTTCAAGTCACTAGAGATTATTATGTGCTTATTGTAGTTTTTATTTTCATCTTGTAATCATACTATAAGTATGATTTTTATTTTAAATCAATGAATGGGTTTTTATTTCGTTGTCTTGGTTGGTTTAATATTTGTATGTAGTTGGTTGTGTTATCTTTGGCTATTTGTTGTTAAGCCATATTTTTTTAGCTTTATGGTTGGATATTTGCTATTAGTTAGATATATTATATGTTTTGTCTAACTCTTTTTGCAGTAAGAAACTATTGCTTGATTCTTTGGTGCCCTCCAAACTAGGGGAGCATATATAGCGGGGGAGCATTAGCGTCGTCGACTTCGTCTTGACAATCTTTTTGCTTCGACAAAAAAGGGAGAGAAATGGGATAAACTCCACTTAAAAACTTGATTAAATAATTTTTACACAGAATGAGTTTATATTTTGTCATTATCAAAAAGGGGGAGATTGTTAATACAAATAATGTATAAAAAAGTTATTTTTATTTTATATCTATTTTTTGATAATGATAAAATTTTAAAACGTCTTACGTCAAAAATAACGTAAACAAGTTTTTAGTCGTAATATTTCATTTCGACGTAATTCACTCAAGGTAAAAACAAACAAATTTACAATTTGACAAAGGATCAAAGAACTAAATTTTTTGTTAAAAGACTTCACATTTTTAATGTGATAAATTATTTTTTTAATAAAAAGAAATGTTTCATTAGGAAAAATAAGTTCAAATATTGAAACAGCTATTCCCCCTCCCCCTCCAAAACAGCTCCAAATATCACCAAATAAACCTTCACCAGTAAAAATAAAAATTGGAGCATGTTTGTCTAGGACGATACAACTAAACCCGATGGTACCGTTAAATTTAATAGTAGCGTCTGAGGTTTAACGGTACCGTCCACTTTAACGGCTAGCTTTTTCTCCTCTTTAAATGCTGGACTAGTTTACAGCTTCTCTCAACCAATTTTCATAGAAAACTTTATGAATTAAATCCATCTCTTCCAATCTTGATTCTTTGATCATTTAGTTAGTTTGCTTTTTGTTTAAAAGTGATCCAATCATCCATCTAAGTGATCACATTCATTCATCTATTAGTGCAAGAGAAGAACATACCGTATCGAGAGGATACAAAGTGTTGTACTATTAGTCTAGTGCACTCGTAACATTTGCTACGTACTTGTCATATATTGTTAGACATCAATTTATTTTTCATTGTATTTAGTTAGATTTTGTGGATTATTGTGATCGTGTAGAGATTGGGTAGATGTTGTGTAGCTTATGTTAGTAGTGTGTAGATTGGGTAGATCGAGTGTAGATCGGGAGGATCTTATGAAGATCGGGTAGATCTCTTTAGTTGTGTAATTTATGAGAGGATTGGGTAGATCGTGAGTAAGATTGGTACTAGCTAGATTATTACTCGACATTTAGCTTAGTTTCGGAAATTGTGATAAGCGCCGTTGTATGGTTTTCTCCAGCTGAAGAGTTTATTGACATAGTGCTTAGAACTCTTGAGTTGGGTACTTGAGGAGTGCAGTAGCGTGAAGAGAAGCTTTGTTACCGAACCATTAAAAATCTCAATGCCTTGGTTTGATCTTTTCGTCTCTCACTTTTTATATCGTAGTTAGTTTCCTTTAGTATTGTTATAATTGGGTTCATATTGCAATTGATTGATTTCACAAAAACTCGAATCAACGTTTTTCAAAAATAGTACTACCTCCGTCCCACATTAAGTATCCACTATGACTTTTCTAAGTCTTTTTTCACCAACTTTGACTATAAATATATTTATATGTGTTATATAATACTTAATGAAAATTTTACAAATGAAAACACAATCAAAAACTAAGTCTTTTCATATATCTTGCACCAAGTATTGTATAACACGAACAAAAAAATTGAAAGTCAGAGTTGAAGAAAAAAGACTTAAAAAAGTCATAGTGGACACTTAATGTGGGACGGAGGGAGTAATTATAACGACTTAAAAACAGTAAAACTATTCAACCCCCTTCTAGTTTTTCACAAACAATGACTTACAATTTTCATGTTGTTACTCGTTCTAAAAAGTTTTCAAAATTTCTCAAAATGATGCAATTTTTGAGGGGGGTAAAACATCTTAAAACAAAAGCTCAAATATCTTAAACGATTCTCAAAGCCCATTTATTCATCATTTAAGTGAAAATGCTAAAGTGTGAAAAATTTTCCATCGAAATTATGCATAACTTTTCTCCCGAATGACTTTCCAAAAGCACATATCGTTTATTTAAGTTGATATGAAAAATATCAAAGATATGCTATTTTTGAGGGGGAGAAAATGTTATTAAAAGAGCTCGAAATATCTTTAATTCATAGTGCTTACTTTTTCTCTATGTTCAAAATCTTTCATTGAGAAATCTATGCACATGCGTGTGTGTCGGTGGGGGGGGGGTATTTCTGAAAAAGAAAACTTTAAAGTGTTAAAACGATTTGATCTTAAATGACTTCTCAGTGATTTAATGGCCTCGACCAATACCAAAACCAACTCAACCCTTCACGATATATATGTAGACATAAGGTGATAAGGTTAGGTATTATCACATGATCCGGTTAGAGACGGAGGGACCTACCTAGGGACATTGCTTAAAGAGAATAGAAGTCTATAGATCTTGAAGAGGAATGAGAAATGGAAAAATGCTATCTTTGTCATGAGCTATCATCAGAGTAATTACGACATGATGATAGCAAAGACGATTATGTATGCATTGAAGGGGTTGAAGAAAGAGAAAGAATAGTTACGAAAAGGTTAAAAAAATGAAAATTATTACTATCAAGATTCAAGGTGACTGAAATGTTGAGGTTGATCAAAGAACACTGAACAAGACATGATGTTCTAAAGAGAGAGGGTGGATTGAAAGTGTTTCTGAAGAAATGACCTACTCTATTACACAACCACACCCTTCATGGCGAGTCATGAGGGGTACATATAGACTCTACCTATGTTATCTTTCTACATATTACAATATGAGCCCCTGCATATACGCAACTCTCGATAACTAGAACAATATGAGCCACTGTTAAAAGTAACTAAACTAAAGCAAAAGGATATGTAATAGACCAATGAGCAGACAGAAAAGATGGGTAAAAGGTACCAATGAATCCAATTGATGCACAAATGGTGACATGATAAGTACATCAGTGTGGCTGAAATTTTATGTAAATTGTAAACAAATAAAAGGGGGCTTTTACATGGGGTATGTGTAGATGAAATTAGCAATTGATAGTGTTCAAATTTATGAGGAATCAATAGTTCGTTAATGAGTTTACTCACAAATGGAGGAGATGAACTTATAAAGGAGGAGAAGACTCTCATAGAAGACTAGAGAGAGGTTTTAGTTGGTCAGGTTATTTACATGGTGATATGTGATGTTAAATAGGGATAATTTTGGAATTTACACATATGTATAATAGTGTGGCACAATTATGATGGCTGATAAGGATTTATTTGATACCTTTTGAAAGAGTCATTTAAGCGCAAAAGTCATATGTATTTGATCAAATATTGACCTAAATCGTTGCTTTTTGCATTTTAGGTACTTGGGACGCAAAATACGAAAACCGGCGTGCTTTAGACCAAATTGGACGAAGAAACGAAGAAAAACGACCAACTCGCGAATCTGTCAAGGAAGGAGACCTGACGGCGTCACACCTAACAAGTGACAACGTCACTTGTATTTGAAGACCAAGATTCAGAGTTAATTTTATACGTGATGGCTCAGATGTTTTATAAAGAGTCAGCAACAAGACCCACCTGACGACATCAGAGATCAAACGGGATGGCGTCACAACGGCGACTTTGCAAAGGACGAAACCCTAATAGCGGCGGGTTGATGGCATCATAACCCATAACGTGACGCCGTCACCCTTGTATCACTATATACATTTTCGCATGTTTTTCATAAATCGTGTAACATCTTGGAGGAACAATTAGGGCACGAACTTTAGAGCTTTTGTAAAGGTTTTACAGCCCCAAAAACTATGTTTTATTGAGGTTAAGTAATTCAATTTTAAGCATTCAATATGTCTATGTGTTGTTTAATTATGTGTTTTTCTTGCCTTCACTTTAACATGCTAGGCTAAATATAATTATGTGTGCTTAGATCTAATGAAACCTAATTATTAATAATTGATTGCCGTCTCTTGTTTGCGTTAGGAGTAGGAAAACTAGCTATAATCCTGACAAGTGTTAGCTTGAATGTCCGACTTAACACCTTCACACCCTAGAGTGCACTAGTTGGTTTAATTCGTTGTATTTATTGCGTGAGTTCCGACTATGGATAGTAGGAGATCCTAATGAGATGACTAAATTGCCACTTGTAGATCTAGGGTTTTCTAAAGGAGACTTATACACTCACAGAGTTAGGGAATTTGGCACCACCCTACGACAAGATAGGAATACGACAGGCCAATTAAACAAGGACGTGACAAATCGACTAATCACTAAGAGATAACTAGGGAGCAAAAAAAATATAAGTAAACACATTTTCCTCATTATAAGGCTTACCACTTTACTTTTCTTGTTTATTAGTTTAATTTATTTTAATTATTTAGTAGCAAAAATGCCCACTCTTCAAACCGCGAGATTTAAATTTTCTTTTATAAAAACATTATAAAAAAAATATCCTTCACCTTTAGACCTATCTCGACATACACTTCAGCCTTCACATACACTATTACCCTAGAGAACGATCAATCCCTCGTGTCTTGCATATACTACACTACAATGGTTAGGTACACTGCCTAGGAGGATTGTAAAATTTTTTAGGAGGTCTTACAACCGCTGCATCAAGTTTTTGGCACCGCTGCCAGCGAATAGTTTAGGTTTTGATTTCTTTCTCGTTTAGGTCTACTTACTAGATTCCTATCAAGTGAGATTTTTATGTTTCTTTTATTAGCTTTCTAGCAGTCTATCTTTTTCTTTTTTCCTTACTCATATCACTTGCAATCATGGTGGGTGATAATACCTTTGAATCCCTTGGCCAAGCACAACAACATCAAGAACCACAACCATACCATGCACAACCAAATAATCAAGACCCACCCGAACCACCTCGAGCCCGTACTCTAGGTGAGTACTCCAAACAAAGCCACCAAGGCTATCGAAACACCATTGAGTTCCCTAAAGAGCCAATGTGTCTCCCTTGTGATCCGACACCATCTGGTTGGTGCAAAACGGATGTGCATTCCATTGGCTTCGTTCCAAAAATCCAAATCAATATCTCAAGGATTTTCTTAAAATTGTTGACACCATTGACCTTGATGTTGCTACTCAGGAGACGACGCGATTGCGTCTCTTCTAATTCTCTCTACGTGACCAAGCTAGTAATTGGCTTGAGCGTTTAGCCGCGGGATCCATCTCAACTTGGGATGATCTTAGTTCTTGCTTCCTCGCTCAATTTTTCCCACCGTGAAGAACTACCAAGTTAAGGAATGACATCTTGATGTTCTAACAATGTCAAGGTTTCTTTATGAAGCATGGACTCGTTTCAAGGATTCACTCCAAAAAGTCCCTCATCGTGGCATTGATCTTTGGTTCCAAATCCAAATTTTCTATGACCATATCAATCACTCCACAAGGCAAACCATTGTCCAAGCGGCAGTGATAAGCTACATGACAAGAATGCGAAAGAATCCTGGGGAATCATAGAAGATCTTGCTCTCTATGACAACGAATTTTGGAATGACCCCCGCGAGTTGAGCAAAACGGTCAAGGCCATATCATTGGCTTTGAATAACTCTAGCATTTCTGATCATAAGATCATAGAACTTGAAGACCAAGTCAAGTTCTTAATGAGTTCCTACGAAGCTCCTAAACCTACACGTCAAGTGAACAAAAATACTTCTTCATGTGAATATGCAGTGGTCCCCATGACACTCATGATTGCATGGAACTCCCTAAATAAGCTTTTGGAGATTACGCGTCCTCGCATATGGACGGAGTAGGAGAAAAGTGGTATACTTTCAAACCCGAGCAAAACACTCTTGGTGATTAATACACCCTCTCTTGGAGAAATCACCCAAACTTTAGGTGGAAACAAAACCAAAATTCTTCTTAAAATACTTTTTCAAATCCACCCAATCTTTTTCAGCCAAGCAGTTCGTCCTTGAACTGCACCTTTATCAATAATCCTTTCAACAATTCCAACAATCTTGAAGGATTGGTGTCTAATTTTATGTCATCTCAAAAAGCTCGTTTGTCAAAGTTTGAAGCCGATTTCAAACAATAACAAAACGAGATGACAAATAAAATTGATACTCTCACAAAGGCTCTCAATGACCAAGTAATGAGAGCACTCCCAAGTGACATCTTCAAGAACCAACTAAATCTTAACTCTTTCTCATAGGTTTCATCTCCTAGTTCTTTTCCTCAATTTTATTCGGTCAATGCAATTAAAATGTGCTTCAAACAAACCTTAACTTTTCCAAAGGACAAAGATCATGAAAATAATGCACCAAACAACGTGTTGGTCAAAAAATTTAGTGAAACACCAACCAATAAAGAACCAAACCCTAATCATAGTGAAGAATTCAAGGATATTTACCTTGAATGTTCGATCCTTGATGTTTGGACACTTGGTCCATATTATAACGCCCTCTTAGAAAAATATATGAAAACAATTAAGTTGGGCAAGAATGAATCCGATTTTTCTCAAAACATGTTGCCTAAGAAGTTAGATGATCCGGGCTTATTTGTTTCACCTTGTAGTATTGGGAATTCCAAGGCCTATGATACCTTAACCAACTGAGGATCATGCATTAACATACTTCCGTTTTCAGTCTATCGGAACTTCAACTTAGGACAATTGGAAGAAATAGAAGCAACTATAGGATTAGCGGCCGGAAGTTTGGCCTATCCAATTGGGATTTTGAAGGATCAATTGGTGCACATAGATAAACTAACTATTTTGGCGGATTTCCATGTTTTAGATATCTTAGCGACCGCTAGTGCAATAATAGATTGTAAGATGTCTAAGATAGCGGTAGGAGAAGGTTACACTAGGTCAATTTATGATGTTTAAAAGCAAAATTATACAAAGGATGAGGAAGCGGAACCGCATTAGTTAGTTAGGGATCGGAAACCATCAAGATATGGCCCTCGAATAAATGATGAGTTTATAGGACTTCAACGCCCATTCTATTTACAAGATAAATTTGTGAAAAATGCAACTTACATGGACCAAAACTAGCTAGGGATTCTGAGATTGACCCATTTGAGGACCCTATAGTATTTAGGAAGATGATTGAATTTCTAGGAGCATTATCAATTAATCTTTGGAGAATAAATGGGATGTGGAGAACTCCAAGAATAAATGGAATTGGGATAAGCCACCAAAAGAACGAGATGGATTGTGAAATTAGGATGACAATTCTAGATCCCGATGGAGTGAAGTTTGAGAAGTTATACCAAACAAAGCCTAATAAGAGAAAACTAAAAGATAAGTTTGATCCAAAGATATCCTTGAGTAGGAACTCATCTATATGACATAGGCCATGACTTTGCGTCTAGCTAAAAGACTTGTAAATAAAAAAAAACGCTTCTTGGGAGGCAACCCAAGCTTTTTAATTGTTTGTTTGTTTGATTTTTATTTTTGTCTGTGTCATATATATGTCTTATCATCATTTTCATCTTTCATGTTTTGAATATAATTTGTGAAAAATGCTTTATTTTGTTTTTAACCATGTCTTAATTGCATATAAAAGTATTAAAAAAAAAAGATAAGTGTAGGGAAATTCATATTTGTTTAAAAGAATGAATTCGAACATGAAAGTTAACAATTGATGATTAACATACATCTATCGTATTTGTGTGTTTATTTGAGTCAAATGCTTGTAATGAGTCACAATGAATGTTTTACTGAATTTCCAGGTCTTAATAATTAGACTTTTCTTGAAATTTTCCAGGAAACAAAACATAAAAATACTGTCAGGTCAATCCTGATAGCGTTAGGGTTTATACCCGAAGGCGTCAGGCACTGTAGCAACAGTTTTCAAGATTTTATTTTTCTGTCGAAACTTAATTTTTGAAAATTTTCAGAATATTTAAATTTCTGGGATTCTATAAACATTTATTTTTTCAGCATTATATCTTATTTGCTTTCTAGGATTTTGGTATGTGTTATAACACATACTTTTATTTAACCAAATTAAGACCGAATAAGACCAAAAACCGTCTAAATATGCCATATACGTAGTGTTTTTGTGTTTTTGATTGTGCAGATACGGATATGTGAAAAATGGACAAAAACGAGTCAAAATCAACAAACACGAGCACGAGAATGGAAATAGGTTCAAAAGCCGAGGCTGGGGGAAGGATTTCTCGATTATTGATCACAAATTTGCTCAAATTGTCAACAGAGGTCCTTGAAGAATTATAAAATGACAGAAAAAGCCCTTGGATATATTTTATGAATTATGGCAGAAGTGGTCCTTGATAATTCATGATTTACAACTTTGGCCCTTTACTTTTTACCTAAACTAAATCCTAAATCCTATAACTACAACCAGATTCACACACCTTCATTTCCCAAAGGCCCAATCCTAATATAAACATTACCAGCCCAGTACCCTCTTATAATAAACCCAGGCCCACGAATCACACCATAACCCACAACCCGACTCACCTTGTTATCCCTGGTCAATCCCTAAAACCAGTCAAACATAGATAAATAAACAAAACCAAACGCGCCCTTTACAGAAGTTACTGTATATCTCCCACCCCAATTACCCTGCACCTCAATTCACCCTTTTTTACCTGGCATCAAATTAAGTACGAGGTAATGCCTTCTAGAAGGTCTGACATGTCAGGAGTATGTCGACAACAATGAGAATATGTGGCAGAATAAATGATTTCAATTGGATGAAATGATGTGGCAAGCTAATCCAAGGGCAGTGAAAGGATAAGATGATGACACAACTAATCAAGGGATGAGATAAAAAGATCCAGAGCCTTCCACAGGAACCCTATGAGCTCACCTGAGAGGCTATAAATAGTCCTCCTCATCTTCACAGAAGACTCCATTAGGAGTAGGGGTAGTTTAGGAGTAGTTAGGTGTAGAATTTTAGGTATAAAATTAGAGTTTAAATTCAAGTTTCATGTAATAATATATTGTTTTCATAGTGTAATCTGCTTCCAGTTTTAATAAATAATCTTCATTTGCTCTTAAATCTGTTTTAGTTAAATCATTACTTTAAAGCTTAAATTATTATAAAAGCCTTTTAGTTCCTGTTTCTCAAGCTTCTTTAAGCTCTTTTAAAAGTTTTTAAATAGCTTAAGTTTATTTCCCTTTCATTACATATATATATATATATATATATATATATATATATATATATATATATATATATATATATATATATATATATATATATATATATATATATATATATATATATATATATATATATATATTATTATTATTATTATTATTATTTATTTATAGGTTGAAGGGTACAGGTACATAAGCTTGCAAAAAGCTCATCTCCCCTTCTGATAAGCTCACTAAAGCTAATCCGTAGCTTTGGTGAGTTATCTTTATCTTCCAGGATCACTTTCCCATTTAGCCATTTAGCCGAGTAAGTTCTTTTCCTAATCTTTGCATTTACTTTATTTATAGATTAGTTACTTTTGTTATAGCTTAAATCTGCCTTACATAACTTATTGCATACTTAGTTTATGATTTTACATGTTCTATCTTGCATTTCCATGTTCTTGGTGTTCTTATTTGTGTTTGCCGGTTCATTTAGCTTTAATTAAGTTTAGGAAAACTGTTTAGACCATACGATAAGTAGATATAAGCTTGAAACTCATAGTGTAATCTTGTTATTTAAGGGTTGTTTGGTTTAGTTGTGTTCTGTGTGATTTAGTTACTAAATTGCCTTGTTCTCTGCTTACTCATCTTGCATTAGGGTAATAATAGTTAGGTAAGTCATAAAATTGGCACCTTAAGCATAGAAAGTCAAAACTTATCTTTAATCTTACTTTTTGCATAGAGCGGTTAGATATTAGTCGCATTATCATCATATTAGGTGCATAAGTAGGTTATTTAGCTTTAATCATTCATAATACAGCTTATTTCATCAATTTAAGTCGTTAGGGATCATCCAAAATCCATATAAGTCAACTTTTAGAAAACTGATAAAAGTCAAAATATTTAAACAGTTAAAATAGGCATTTACATTAGATCAATTCTAGAGCTCATTAATGATTGGAAATACATAAAAATTGTTGTTCTGTAGAGATTTGTAGCTTGTTAACCATAATCAAAAAGAAAAACATAATTTGGATATCATTTGCTTGTTTGCAATTAAGCCCAAATGGAGCCGTTTGGTCATTAATGTCCCCTGCATCATCAGATTCTGTCCCATCACCCCTTATTCATAAGCCTTTATCTACCTATCTATTAGAGCTCATTGTGTGATTTTTGTTTTTATTAGAAGCTTGTAGTGTAGGTTTGCTTAATCTCAGCTTATATCTCACATAGGAGCTTATTGATTAGTTTATTTTTAGTCTTCTAGTAGAGCATTTAGGACTGTTTGGTTTAGCCTTAATCTGAGTATTCTTGTTGTTGCTTTGCTGTGTTCTTGGCTTACTTAGTTTACATTAGGCTAGTATGAGTTAGTTTAGTTATTTATTTGGTCATTACAACACAAAAAGTCAAGATTGCATTGCATCTTGATTTCTACCTGCATATTTTTGTTATATTGAACCTGCATTGTTTAATCTGTTTCATTTTGTGTTTATGTTCATGATTTTAGTGTTTAGGCATGCTCATTAGACATCAAGGGTTAGCTATGATTCATTGAAATTGGTTTTAGTCAAAATATAGATGCAATTTAAAAGTTAACATTCTGCATAATACCTGTTGAAACAGATCAGATGTAGGGCACATTTAACCTAGCAATTGAGCATTAGATTCAGGGCTTTTTGCATTTTTGTGTTTTCTCCTGGGTGATCTTGCTTTTGCCGCCTTAATTTCCAAAAAATTAGCTTATTTGAGTGCTTATAATTAAGCTCAAAGTAGGAGGTTTAAGCTAGTTTCTGTCCAATTTGCTCATTGATTATCTAGCTTACTGCCTAGGCTTATTTTAGTTTTTTGAGGTGAATTAAGTTTGTTTAGGTCTATTACACTATACCTGAGCTTTTGGTGTAATTTGGTGCTTAATTGCTTATAAATAAGTGCTTATTCAAACTGCTTATTTGCCCAAAAGTGCTTATTAGGGTTTAGAATTTAGTAATTTTATTTTCCTAGGTTTTTAATAATATTTAAGAATTATCTGAAAATTTTCATAATTTTCCTAAGTCATTTAGTATTTATAATAATTAAAAATAGTTTTAAAGTATTTTTAAATCCTTTTTAATTAATAATAATTCATTAAAAATCCAAAAAAAATATTTTTCAGTTTTAAAATTATTATTAGGTTATTTTAGAATTTTTAAAATTAAAATTTTATTTTTCTAGCTTATTTCATAATAAATTGCATTTTAGTATATTTTAAATAACTAAAAATAGTTATTAATAAAAATTAAATAAAAAGTCATAAAAAATATTTTTATTTTTTTAAAATTTTCTTTTATCATTTGGGATGTAGGATAATCATTTTCATGCCCGTAAGATTAGTCTAGCTTTAATTTCACTTTTTATTTTGCGCTATTACGTTTAATTTGATTATGACTTGCGTTTTTAGGATATTTACGTTTTAGGTATCCCTATACCCAATTACTTGTTCCCGTAGCTTTATTGCTTGTTTTTATTTGTTATTTAAATATCATTAGTGTAGAACTCCTAATTCCTAATTATTTCCTATTCACTACACGTTTTCACGATCACGAACCGACAACTCAATTCAACCTTCGTCGGGACTACGACCCGGGAAATACTTTCACGAGTGTTTCTTCGGAAATAATACTTAAATACTACATCATATTTTATTTTATTTTATATAGTGTTTACCGCTGATTTTAAGTGAGGTTTCGTGTTTGTTTTCTTAGTGATTTATAGGTTATATTGGACAAGAAGATGCAAGTATACATTGGAAGTGAAGCATATCATTCTTTATTTTCTTGGAGGAGGATTTAACCATATTTCACATCGTCCATGCCAAGCAAATCAGGGGAATATTAATTTCTTTCATCTATTTTATTTTTCCCGTTATCATAACTTTGACGCTTTTCAAGAACATTAAGGACAATGTTCAATTTAAGTGTAGGTAGGGTAAAAATGGGATACCTTAGAAACTCTAGCTCGCTTGATATTTGTTTTGTTTTCTAGTAATTGTGTAATAAACTAAAAGAAATACTTGTGGAGGTGATTTAAGCACCTAATTTAAAATTTTTATGACATATAGGAGTGAAACTTTGGCTTTAATAAGCATCTCATGGATAGGAATTATATAGCTAGCACAAAAACCCTACCACTCAAAAATTTCCACCCCAAAAATTATATGTTTGCCTTTATATTGTTAGGATAAAGCATTCACCTTTAATGCCTATGAGTGTACCGGTAGTATATATATTCTAGAACTTGCGTTTATTATGCATCTCGGGATCGCTAGTGAGACTACATTCGTGTAGTTAGGATTTAATAAATGATAAGAGGCATTAGGATAACCCTTATTTTAAACCTGTTTTTGTAATTACATTTGTTAATACAAATAATGTCAAAAACGTTATTCGCATTATTCGATCTTCTTGTGTTTTGATAATCACAAAATATAAAGACATGTTACGTAAAGTTACGGTTAATAAGTTTTAACCGAGGAAACTCGTTACTTCTACGTAGCTTCTACAACGTCACTTCAGGTATGAACAAACTTTATACTGTCATTAGTTTGGTGATCAAAGAAGTTTTTATTTTCTTATAAACTTACATTTTTAAGTTTGACAAAACATTTTCACAAAAGTATTTTTATGTTTTTAAAGAAATATTTTATTAAGAAAATATATTAAAAATTCAAACTTATACTAGCTAGTTTTCCCTCCAAAATAGCTGAAACTTCACTAGATAAGTTTTCAACACATCAGGACAAAAATGGGAGCGTTTGTCGGGACGGTCCCTTAAAGTGGACGACGGCCCCTTAGTGATAAAGGATCGTCGCCTATTTATGGGACCGTCTGGCTCTCTCCTGTCGTCTATAAATACTGAACTGTTGCACTTCAGAAAAAAAAGGTTTTTCACACACAAAACTTCTGTTTTTATTTTCCCTTTAGTCTTTGATCACTATAACATGTCGGTATATGTTTATAAGTGATTTCCTCTTCTGTCAAGTGCAAGAGAAGAACTCTAGACATCAATAAAGTCTCGAGATGTTATAGGTGTCCACACACAAACGTAACAAGTGTTACGGTGATAGGTTCTGTAAATAATGTCATTGTTTTCTGACTTGTAGGTGAATCGAGGATTGGGATATTTGTATGAACTTGGATGGTGATGTAGACCCAAGAACTCTTGTAACTATATTAGTTAATGTATTGGTGTGAGGAGAATGATGTCCTAGTGTGTAGGTTAGGACTTAGTCGAGTCATTATGTAAAGACTTGGTTCGGGTGATGAACCAAGTGAGTCAAGTGTGTGAAGGCTTAGTTCGGGTGAAGAACCAAGTGTGTCAAAGTGTGAAGGCTTGGTTCGGGTGAAGAACCAAGTGTGTCAACTATTGTGAAGGCTTGGATCCGGTGAAGATTCAAGATGGACAAGAGTGCTTGTTCGTGTGGCCACGTGGGCCTTGGAGTAGATTGGTTCTAGCTACGATTAGAACTTGACATTATGCTTAGTGTTGTTAAGCCTTGTGTAAGCATGTGTACGGATTGCTCTGCCTGAAGGAGTGTGTTGATATAGTGATTGATAACTCTCGAGTGTGGTACTCGGAGAGTGAGCTTCGTGCCGAACCACTATAAATCGTCGCGTCTCTTTGTTTGTGTTCTTTCTTTACTCTTTACTTTACTTGTTTATTTATGCATGTTATTAGTCAAATTGATATCACATAACAAGTAGAATTCAATAAGTTTGCAAAAGAATATTAACCGGACCTAAAAACGGCAAAACGTTTTAACAACTAAAAAGAAATGGTGAAACTATTAAACCTCCCCTTCTAGTTTCTACAATTGGTATCAGAGCTAGGTTATCAAGGTCTTTAGAGTATACTGTACTTTAAAGCTTGATTCGATCTATGGAGTTTGAAAGATACTAAGAAGGGATCTGTTTGAATTAGTCACCATTTTTTGAAAATGAAAACTTTGTCATTTGGAAAAATGAATTTGAAAGTTAATGTGAAATCAATTAGTCATAATCTTTGGCATGTCATTTCTTTTGATATTTTTAATCAATGAGAATAGATTTCGAAAATTAAGATTTCATAAGTAACTTTTGCTAGACATCGAAGTTCAAATATTGGTTTATGAAACTTTGCCTAAAGATTGGTTTTGACAAAACCATTTTATGAAATGTAGTAAATGATATGTGGAAAATATTTTAAAATTTCATCAAGGAAATGTTCAAGCCAAAGATGATGAAAATATGTTGTTAGTAAATCACTTAGCTAAAGTAGAATCGTGTACTACTAGTTTGAATGTTTTTATTGTAGGAAATTTTGCCGACAAGAATAACATTAACAACTAAGTTGGTGTACTAATCTACAAGTCTCGAAGTGATGAAAATGAAGAAGACTTAGTACGTGTTTAGATAGCCAAAGGCCAAGATAGCTAGAGACCAAGACAATGCGTGGCTAGATTGTGTAACTACGACTAAGGATGATTCGTCAAGTGAGTTTCATCATTTCTTGCATCACAAACAACACATGTCATGAAATGTGCCATTAAGGATAGCTAGAGGCCAAGGTAAGTCTCCTTACAATCTTGTCTATTATAGTTACAACTTGAATGCTTGCTATATGCTTACGTGACTATCTGATTTATCGTTACTTGCTCGCATGCTAGATAATATCTATATGTTCATGTGTGCTATATGCTTTGTGATCATTAGACGTTCTGTCTAAATGCTTATCCGTCTTTGGATTCAAGCAAATTATTTGGAAAAATAATGGTCTTACCACAACCATTATTTATAACAAATTTCTTGTCAATCAATCACTATAGATGATGCACACTTACTTCACTCTTTGTTTGCTCTCTAGTTCTCTTCTGTGACTTTTCTTGGAATTCACATGATTGACATCTACCCTCTTCGATGCAACTCTCATCCTTGAATCTCATTGAACGTTTTACTCTTTCCTTTCTTCTGTTTTGACTCAAAATCCACTCTATATTCAATCGTATCGAGTCTTTCCTTTTCCAGTGTCTCGATTCCACTCCATACCCATTTCTTAGCCTACTCGTGCGTATTGAGTCAATAACGTGTCTTAAAATACAAAGAGTTATATTTTAAAATGATTTGAAACCAAAGACTTATCACATTAACTCAAACAACAAAAATCGTCATATTTGCACAACTCTCTAACGGCGGTCCCCTGTCTCTTGGCGGTCCCATATCGATAAGGGACCGTCCTTCAATTTGAAAAACAAAACCAAACACTCATCCTTGCTACAGAAACGACGACAAACATGACCATAACCCCAAAATCTTACTCACCTAAAATTAAATTAATTCAAGGCTTACAAATTCAAGATCATCAATCACCAACACTTGCTAATCACTCTATTGTAAGTCAATTTATTCAATTTCACTTATTTAATTCGAATTAAACCATTAGGGTTTATATGAACATAAAATTAAAAATTGGGGATTCTCATTTCTTTGTTAAATTAACAACAATTGATGGCAAATATAAACAATGTAGCACTTATAATACTCGAATTAACCAACTAATTAACTTATCTTGCGGATTTTGAAAATGGGTCAAAAATGAGATCATCCCCAATTCGAATTTAATGTTGTTAATCTTGTTTAATCACGTAACAAAAACATAGTTATGCATTGTTAATACATGTCTGAAACGTTTTCATAACCATGCAACAAAATGAATCAGAAATTTCGGAATTATAATGAATTTTTGGTATAAAAATGTAGGCATAAAAACTATAGACTAGCCAACTCGATATTTACTTTACTAAATTTTGTGTTATAGGAAAATTATGCCTAAACCTAACTGGGTGGATCACAAAAAGACACGCCAAGGGTTGTGAAGATGGTACATATTCAAAAAATCCTTACCTTCAAAAAATACTATGGGCGATTTTTTTCCTTAAACCATTACCTTCAAAAAATCGATCTTTAACCTTCAATCTTGTTCTCATCCCTATAACGATCGTGTTGTTGATGGTTAACTGAGTTTAATTTAGTCTTTAACATTATTTTTATTGGGATTCAGTCTTGATTCGATTAAGGATTCGTTTTTCTTTAGGGTTTTCTGGTAATCGCTCGTTTAGGTTTGTTAGGGTCCTTTGTGATCGTTAATTCCTATTCAAGCTGTTTTAATCATGGAAGTCGGTTAGATGTTTTTGATTACTATATAATTCATGCCTTGACATTGTTGAGGCACTCGTAGTTGAAGATTAACGTGGATCTTCGTGTTTTTTTTCTAATCGCTGTTTTAGGGTTTTTAGGGTTTCGTTCCTTTTGTCTTTAATTTTAATTAATTGTTATGGAGAAGGAGGGTTTTGTTAACGTTGATGTGGGTGGGTTGCATGCTAGAATGACTCGTTTGAAGGGAGGTGCTGGTAATTCAGAAGCTTCGCAGCCAAGGAAGGCTGTTAGGGTTGTGCATAACGTTAGTGTGGACACGACTAAGAAGGATGAGGGTTCTAAGGGTGCTAGTGGATCTGACTCGTTACAAACAAAGACTTTGAACTCTTCGAAACCTGTTGCAACCAGTGGTGATGATTATGTGTTTGGTACGACCTTGGATAATTCGTCTAATGTGACTATGGCTGGAACCAACTCTTCTAGTGATGAATATCCATCGTTGGCTGCAGCTACAGGTGGTGTTAGTAATGTTGCTTCAGTAGGGGAATTTTTGCATCAAAGTATTGATGCTAATGCTCCTGATGGTGATGGTATTAGTGTGGCTCCCATGGCTGGAAGGTTTAAAACCGTAAGTTCTACTAGTGCACAAGATAAAGGCCCTGATTCTCCAAGTATGCCTAGTGTTGGTTTATCTCAAGATAGCCCTATGGTACAATCTGTTGAGGTTACTAAACAGCCTACCTCTTATGTTGGGGCAGCAACGGGTACACAATCAGCCCCTACTAAAGGTAAATCTAATTTCCGTGATCTCAAGGTTGATAACGTGTTCAATGGTGTTGATGTATCTATCCCCCGTAAAGTTGTTGAAACAATAAGTACCAAATTTGAGCACACGCTTTATGGGTATTTCATTGGTAAACGTATTGCATTCCCGGTCGTTGAATACTTTGTTCGTAACAATTGGGCTAAGTATGGTTTGAAACGTGTTATGATGAATGTTAATGGTTTCTTCTTCTTTAAGTTTGATTCACAGGCCGGATTAGAGGCTGTTCTTGAAGGTGGTCCCTGGATGATTAAAAATAGCCCCATTATTCTTAAAAAATAGACTATGAGTACTAGCTTAATGAAGGAGGAGTGAACCCGTATTCCGGTATGGGTTAAATTACATGATGTCCCGTTGCAGGTGTTTAATGAGGATGGTATTAGTATCATTGCTACACACATTGGTAAGCCTATAATGCTTGACTCGTATACTAGTTCGATGTGTATGGATTCTTGGGGTAGGAGTAGTTTTGCTCGTTGTTTAATTGAGATTGATTCTAAGGCAGCCCTAAAGGAATCCATCATTGTAGGGGTGCCTCATATTGATAGTCTTGAATTTTCGGCTGAAACGATTCGGGTGGAATATGAATGGAAACCTCCTAGGTGCGATGTCTGTAAGATTTTTGGCCATTCTGTTGATTCTTGTCCTAAGAAAGTTGTGACTACCCCGGTTGTGGAAAAATCTAATGATGGGTTTCAACAAGTGGGTAATAAAAAGGGTAAAAATAAAAAGGGTGCTAAGGAACAAAAAGCTGGTTTTAGTGGTGTCCCGGTTGGGAAGAATATGCAATATAGACCCGTAGCTACCAAACAGCCTACTAGTAATCCATCACATGGGGAAGCTAGCACAAGTTATGGTCATGTCCCTAAATCGGTAGGTGCTGCTAAAGCTACTAGTAACTCTAATTCAAGTGAGATCAGCCAACCTAGTCAACCTACACCTACGGTTACTCCTCCTAATAGTACTAGTAGTAATAGCCAACCTACAACTAAGGTTCCTTCTCCTAAAATGGCTGCTAATGTTACTACTTCGAATCCTTTTGACTCGTTAGCTGTTGTTGATGATGGTGATGGTAATATGGTGTTGGTTAATGAAGAGGATGTGGTTGTTAACGTATTTGATGAATCAGGTAATTTATTCGATAAATCGGGGGCAAGCACTCCCGCTCTTAATGTTCCTGATGTTTAGTATCGCCTCTTGGAATATTAGGGGTTTGAACCGCTCCCCTAAACAAAAAAAGGTCAGGCAGGTTGTCAATGAAAATAATCTTTGTATTTGTGCGGTATTGGAATCTCATGTTGATGCTTCTGTTGTTTATGACACCTGTCGTAAGGTGTGTAGTCGATGGAAATGGACATCTAATGGTAGTATTTGTGATAAGGGATCCCGAATTATTCTTGGCTGGAATGATGACATTGTTGATGTTATGATTATGTCTCAAACTAACCAAATTATGCATGTCCAGGTTAATATTCGTGCGGAAAACAAAACCCTTTTTTGCTCCTTTGTGTATGCAGATAATTATTATGTTAAGCGACGAGCACTTTGGAGCAACCTTGAGAGTCATGCTAGTTTTATGCGTAGTAGGCCTTGGGTCGTGTTGGGTGATTTTAATGCTGCTCTTAACTTGGAAGATCACTCATGTGGGGGTTACACCCCAGATATTGCTATGCGTGAATTTAAAGAATGTGTAACGAATATGGAAGTGGCGGATGTTAATAGCACAGGTCTTCATTTTACATGGAACCAAAAACCTAAAGGCTCGAATGGAACATTGAAGAAAATTGATAGAATTATGAGTAACCTTCAGTTTTGTGATACTTATCCGGGTTCTTTTGCTATTTTCAAGCCTTATCGTATTTCGGATCATTCTCCGTGTGTTCTACGTATCCCTCATGTGGCCATGCTAAAACCTAAACCTTTTAAGTTCTCTAACTTTCTAGTGCATAAAGAGGGGTTTATGGATACGGTCAATTTGGGGTGGAATATTAATGTTAATGGCTGTGCTATGTATCGTGTGGTGAAACTCTTAAAGGGGCTGAAATCCCCTTTTCGTAAGCTTCTACACAATCAAGGTAATCTGCATGAGAGGGTTGATAGGCTTCGGAAGGAATTAGATGAGGTTCAAAAAGCCATTGATAATGATCCTTTCAATCAGCCCTTCGGGAGGAGCATGCTCATTATCTTATTGCGTTTAAGGAGGCTACGCTAGATGAAGAGAGGTTTTTAAAGCAAAAATCTAAGATCCATTGGCTCCATGCAGGTGATTCTAATACGTCTTACTTTCATAATATTGTTAAGAGTAAATGTGCCCGTAATCGTATTGAGTTGGTTCGGGATTCGGCTAATGTTGTGCATGAAGGTAATGCGGTTGCAGGGGCTTTTGTTTCTCACTATGAGAAGTTTCTGGGTATAGAAGGGGATTGTAACCCCCTTGAGGATCACGATTTATTCTCTAATGTCCTTAATCATGATATGGCTGATTTTATGGTTCGTGATGTTACCAATTCAGAAATCAAGGATGCGTTATTTTCAATGGGAGATGACAAAGCTCCCGGGCCGGATGGGTACACGGCGGCTTTTTTTAAGAAAGCATGGGATGTAGTGGGTGCTGATGTAACGAACGCTATTCGGGACTTCTTTACTAACGGTAAGCTTTTGAAGGAAATTAATCACACCATTATATCCTTGATTCCTAAAGTGTCTACCCCTTCTAGGATTAATGATTATAGGCCCATTTCTTGTTGCAATGTTTTATATAAATGCATTAGTAAAATTATTGCTAATCGCATTAAAGAGGGTCTCGGGTCTTTGGTAAGCATTAATCAATCAGCGTTTGTTCCTGGACGTCGTATCTCCGATAATATTTTACTTACCCAAGAGCTTATGCGGAATTATCATAGAAGGAGAGGCCCACCTAGATGTGCGTTTAAGGTAGATATTCAGAAGGCTTATGATACGGTTGATTGGGCTTTTCTTAGGTCCATCCTGGTTGGTTTTGGTTTTCATCACAAAATGGTTGAATGGATTATGGTATGTGTCTCATCTACCTCATATTCTATATGTGTGAATGGGGATCTTCATGGCTGGTTCAAAGGTAAACGAGGTCTTCGGCAAGGGGACCCATTATCTCCTTATTTGTTTACGTTGGTTATGGAGGTTCTAACCCTTATTTTGCAGAAAAAGGTTTCTAATTCGGCAGATTTCCAGTTTCATCACCTATGTGATCAGCAGAGAATTATTAACCTATGTTTTGCAGATGATCTTTTCTTGTTCTCTAGAGGTCATCGTGATTCGGTTAATGTTATTATGCAAGCTTTGGAGGAGTTTAAGAATGTGTCGGGTCTTGTCCCGAGTATTCATAAAAGTACAGCTTTCTTTTGCAATGTTCCTAATGCTTTGAAAGCTACTATTCTACAGTCTATGCCATTTGCAGAAGGTTCTCTCCAGGTTAGGTACCTTGGCGTCCCTCTTATCTCGTCTCGATTGCTATATAGGGATTGCAAGGTGCTCGTGGAAAAATTGGAGAGTCGTGTGAATGATTGGCGCAATAAGTTTTTATCTCTTGCGGGTAGGCTTCAATTGGTCAGATCTGTGTTGTCTTCGATGCATTTATATTGGGCTTCTGTTTTTATTCTTCCTACCCGTATAATTCATGATTTAGAGCAGCTTATGAGGGGTTTCTTATGGTGCCAAGGTGAAATGAAAAGGGGTAAGGCAAAAGTTGCTTGGGAATCTGTTTGCAAGCCTCAAAAAGAAGGTGGCCTTGGTATTCGTCGGTTGGCTGATTTTAATATTGCCCTTATAACTACGCATATTTGGAGTATATTGACACACAAAGAGTCTTTATGGGTTAAATGGATTCATTCATATAAGCTCCGAGGTAGAAGTTTTTGGGATGTTCCGTGCTTGGGGGATGCTAGTTGGGGTTGGCGTAAGCTTCTTGCAATTAGACCCAAGGTACGTCCTTTCATATGGCATAACATCAATAATGGTAAGAATACATCTGTTTGGTTCGATATGTGGAGTGATTTGAGCCTCATTCGTGATATGCTCACCACGCGAGATATTGTTCGGGCTGGATTAAGCTTAAAGGACTCGGTTTTGATTTGATTGAGAATGGTAATTGGAGATGGCCTGCTGAGTGGTTGCCCAAATGCCCGACCTTATTTAGTCTTCCGGTCCCTAATATTCTTGATGATACTGATGACAGTTTAGTATGGCGTGATATGGATGGTAATTATATGCGTTTTTCAGTTGCTTGTGCTTGGGAGTCTCTTCGTACAAGGGCTGATACGGTGGAGTGGTTTCATATTCCATGGTTTTCTCACTGTATTCCACGTCATGCTATTCATTTGTGGCTTGTTATTCGACAGAAGTTGAAGACACAAGATAGGTTGCGGGAATCTGATGTTGGTCCTAATGTTGATCTGAACCTTCTTAGATGCCCGCTTTGTCAAACGGTTCCGGATTCTCATCCTCACTTGTTTTTTGAGTGTCAATTTTCTATGCAGGTTTGGTTGCAGGTTCGGGGCCTATCGGGTATGGATTCTATCCCGCCTTCTCTGGAGGATGTTATCGCGTTCCTTATCCCTATATCTAAGGGGTGTTTAGTTACTAGCATCATCTCACGATTATTACTTGCTGCTATTGCTTATTACATATGGATGGAACGCAATTCAAGACTTTTCAAGAGAAAGAAGTCAACCGTAGCTGAAGTGGTCCAAGTAATTGTCTCAAATGTCCGGTTGAAGTTGGTCACATTTAAGTTCAAGAAACTAACTCTCCGGTCTCGTTTAATGTTGGATTCATGGAAGATTCTGAGTGCTTGTCTTATACACGAGGGAAGTGCCAGGTAAGGGTTGTACTCTTTTTCNAGCATCATCTCACGATTATTACTTGCTGCTATTGCTTATTACATATGGATGGAACGCAATTCAAGACTTTTCAAGAGAAAGAAGTCAACCGTAGCTGAAGTGGTCCAAGTAATTGTCTCAAATGTCCGGTTGAAGTTGGTCACATTTAAGTTCAAGAAACTAACTCTCCGGTCTCGTTTAATGTTGGATTCATGGAAGATTCTGAGTGCTTGTCTTATACACGAGGGAAGTGCCAGGTAAGGGTTGTACTCTTTTTCCCTACTCCAAGGTTTTTCCGTATGGGTTTTTCTTGGAAAGGGTTTTTAACGAGGCAAACTTCCTGGGTCTCGTTGCTTCCTTCGTGCTTATGGGTAGATGCGGGACGTTCGCTTGCTGCAAGAATCTTTCTTGTTTTTATTCCTAGCTAGGTGATTTGTAAACTGGCTAGTAGTATTGTGTTTATGGCCTGTCATAAGCACTAGTTTATCAAGCTGTAGCTTGAGGTTAATGTGGTACTTCAGCCACATTCCATTTGTACTTAACATTATTCATTGGTTATATATTTACCGGGGTAATCCCCTTTACCCAAAAAAAAGCGTGTTTGTGAAAGGTATAAAAGTGAAAATAGTGAGACTAAAATTCCAATAGTAAAATGAAATGATGAAATATGCACAAAGTATAAGCTATATATGCACAAAGATCTAAAATCTAAAAACGGAAATTCAAACGTTAAATTTAAAACGTAACGTACAAAATAAAATGCGACTTTTATTGAAAAATTAATCCTAAAAATGTGAAACAAATTTCTAAAATTATTAAACTACTAAAAAGAATTTTGAGAAAAAGAAAAATATTTTTTTGGCTTTTTATTTATTTATTATGAATTAAAAACTAGTTTTAAAAAGAAATAAAAGATTACAAATTGTAAAACTTATCAAATAAATCCAAACTTTTTTCTAAAATTACTTTACACTATTACTGATTTGGGAAAAATTATAAATTTGAAAAAGCTAAAATCTAAAAGCTTATACAAGCTTTATCAGTTACAAATTCTAAAGTATTTGAGAAAATATTTAGTATATAAAAGAAATTAAAAACTAACTCCCTTGAGAAAAGTCCCAAGGGCACAGTTGGATATGGTGTGGTTATGAGAAGCTTGGTGTGCAGAAGGTCAGGGGTTCGACCCTGGCTTTTTGTAAAAATTCTAAACTATTTTTTTTATATTTTTCTTTTTGTAAACTCATTATACTACTAAACTCCAACAACTTTTATGAAAACAAATTTATTAAAAAGCTAAAAGAGAGCTTATAGTAACTACTAGATCCAACAGATCTTAGTAAAAAGAACTTGAGTGATTAAAAACAACTAGCAGCCTAACCAAAGAAACGCACATACTCAAACAAAGAAGTAAAAGCTAGAACAATATAAGATGCAAACAAACAAACTCAGACAACAAGAGAATAAGCAGGCAGCAAGAATGAACTAACACAAGCTCACTGATTACACTAACTCAACTTAAGCGAACAATCAGACAACTATATAAGAAATTCTAACTACGCGGAAAAACTTGCAAGGCCAAACAAAGATCAAAATCAATAAGCTAGCTGTAGAGGTTAAACATATCACTAAAATACGAACAAGAAGGACAAATGAGCAGCAAGTTAAAAACTTATGAATTAGATCTATTAGTTACAGTTAACTGATGCAGGGTAAAGTTCAGTTAAAATGGCCTACTTCAAGCACACTTTCCAATGAGTAAATGAGTTCTAAAACTAATTTTTCTTTTTGATATGTAACCACAAGCTATCAATCGACAAATAAATGCAATCAAAACCTATCTCTAATCTGTATTAAAGCCTACAAGTGATGTACATATTGATGCCATTTCTGAGTTAACTGCCTCTTTTGACTTTTTAGTTTTCATGCAACTTTGACTTTTATTACTATTGGATTGTCAATTCTGCTTACAAATGTTATTTTAAGCTACAATGAAATGAGATAAAGCTATATTAACTACTTATACACCTAAAATCAAGTTTATGCAAACATTTTTATCTAAAAGTTAACTGAGATCAAGGAAATAAAAGAGAATTTGACTTTTACTAATGCACCTACTGAATTTATACTGTTTCTGTTCTATCCTATCCTAATGCAGACCAAGGAAGCCGAAAACACAGTAAATCAACAACAAGAACCACAAGTAACTCACAAGACCAAACAGTCCTTTAACTAGCAATATAGTCTATCACCTACAGATTCAAGATCAACTACTCATTAACAATCATCAACCATCAATCACTAACATCAATGAACATCAAATTATCCTCAAACAACAACAATAGACAACAGAATCTCAAATTCACACTATGCAGAATGAACAGTAAGCTGCAATTTCAAAACTTAACAAGCAATCACAATCTAAAACAATACTAGATCATATAATATCAAACAACTAACTGAATTATCATCAAATATATCAATCAAACAGTAATTAACCAATAAAAGCAGATCTATACTATAAACTTTGAGTGGAACATAAAATTGAAATGACTTACAAAGCAACTCTCCCTCAGCACTAATTGAGGGTGTTAGAACCTAAGTTTGTCAACGTTTAGTCAAGTCTCGGTTATTTCAGTCATTGTAATAGGTTGCTATATTTACTTAAGGTGTTTATGTTTAAGTGTAAGTCCATTACATGTCCAATGGGCTACAAGCCCATACGTTTTAGATAAGGGAAGGGTAGGGAGTGTTACCCTAGCTCTTCACCTATAAATAGGACACCATGTATCATCTTACACTTGTTGGTTATTTCAATATCATAAGGAAACTCTTGCACTTTTATTCTTCATATTTGATCTAATCAACCAAACTCTATTTCTCATCTTATTTCTATCATTTCAATACTTGTGTTTACATTATGGTGACCTAACAAGTGGTATCAATCGCTAGAAGAAGGTGTATACATTTGTTTTTGTTCTTAACGAACCAAAAATTTGTTTTTTACTCGTTATTTTTGATAAATCTTGCTACTTTCTTGTTTGTTTCGTGTTTCTATCACATGTTTGTCTTCAAACTTGTGTTACAAACTCAAACAACCAACAAAGTCTCAAAATTTTTCAAAAAATATAAGATTCGTAAATTTGTACTATTTTTCGAAAAATTTCAAATGTTTGAAAAGTGGTTCAAGTTTGCAACTTTCTTTAAGATTTCTTCATTTTAAGGTTAGTTGTACAAGAATCTTGGATTAAAAACGTGTTTTTGGATTGCTTTTTAAAAAAACAAAAATCTGCCAACTTTTGACTAGTTTTCGAAATCCTTAGACCCTAATCTTTCGAGAACTTTGATCTTTGCTCCTAAGGTGTTTCCGTTGCTTACTCAGTGCTTTTCTCTCTTGTATAAGAAAGAAAACACTTCGACTCGTTGGATATTATCGACATTGTATAATCTCGATAATTGTAGAATTTTTTTCGAAAATTTTGAAACTTTCGAGATCTTTTTTGGAATTTCGAAATCTTCTAATTTTCGAGATCTTTGGAAAACTTTTGAAATCCTTTCATAATTTTCGAGAAATTTGCTAATTTCTACTATAGAGAAATTTCTCAAAAATTTCTATCAAAATTTCTCGATAATTTGAAATTTTTCGAGAACTTTGGAATTTTTTTCGAGATCTTTGGACATTGACTGCTTTTCGAGATATTCTTCAACAAAGTTTCGAGAACACACTTGGGATAGTTTTCAAGGCTTGGCATAACACTTATACCTTCTACAAGATCCATAACACTTTCATCATGTCGTACATACAACTTCATCTCACACCCATCTCAACACAAGGTTCGCACACAACACAATATCAACAACAAAAACTCAACAGCATATCCCTGATATAAACTGGTCTCTCACACATGTCTGATCATCACATCAATACTGCCCAACCTCACCATGTTCCAAGTCAAATCATCAACCCGCGAACAACCTTGTTTGACCAAATGTGTGAAGGTCATCACTACAAACAATCACGACATGAAGCAGTTCACTTGACCCCACCTAGTGCTCACACCCGGAAATGATTGTTCAGTGGTCAATCGATTCCAAGATCTTCTTGAACTCAAGAAACCACATGGCAAATACATAGAAAGTTATAATGAACGTCCATTGACGACTAACTTGTCCTGGTGATCCTATAGCAATCCACCATTACCGGAATCATACAGCCCTTACAGTCGTCACCTACTGCGCTGAACAAGTACTTCACAAAAAAGCTGATGAATGCTTGATCTACATTCGCAAGGCATGACCAATCCGATCTTGCAGTGTGATGCTCAGAAAACTGCTAAGGCATGTGGGAAAATGTTCATCTTCTAATGGGAAGGAACCCAGTTGAATCAGGGGGACATGGAGTCAAAACGTTACATGGAATACCACATTTCATGATTGACCCTTGATCACTGACGACTATCCTATTCACGAACATCATTAAGACTCGACAGAACAACTCATCTTCCAAAGATGTGTCAACAGCGAAGTTTCTTTAGGTGTCTAGTCCGATTGGCAAAGTTATGAATTTTTCGAAAGCAAGAACTTCATGAACAACATATGGTTGCGAGACTATCTGACATCATCTAACATGAGTTAAATGATCGCGCTCTTAGAGAACTAGAGGAAACTACTCACAGCCCCCACCAACAAACTCTTTGGCGCTTGTTGCTCAATCACATGTTCCGGCTCCACCATTACAACACAATGTTTATCATCCAGAACAGGCTTATCTCAACAACCCATCTCCGTATTCATCTTATGATTCCACAACGCACCCTCCTGCAAATCAATTTTCCTCATATGACAACAATGATACCTTGTCTACACCACTCACTGCTAATGATGACGATGATGATGAGGACTTTAACAGTCTCAACCAAGGAATTGCACTCATTGCTCGGGCTTTCAGAAAATTCTCAACAAGTCCAACAATCGTCTTCGTTCATCTTCAAATACAAGGAATCAAGCTGTCATTCACAATGGTCGCGTTGAAATTCAGAATCGCAACAGTAGTAGATTTGGATCGGGTGGTAATAAGGGTAACTCCAATTCTGGACAACGGTTTAACAACAATGGAGGATTCAGGAACAATGGTGGTGTCCCTCAGAGAAAGGCAGAGATTGTTGACACAGGGAATACTGAATCGGGGAATACGGTCATCAGATGCTATAACTGCAATGGAATAGGTCACTTGGCGACTGCATGTCCATCACCAAGAACTCAAGGAAGTAAGTATCACAAACAGGCATTACTCCTTGCTCTCAAAGATGAAGCCCGCAGCAACACGAATGCAAACGACAACAGCTTCTGGCTAATGCACATTCCGATGATGATATGGAAGATTTGGAAGCTGCTGTTATGCTGATGGCCAACATGCATGAACTCCACATAAGTGACTCAGGCCCAGTTTATGACACCAATGGTCTTTCTCATGTAACTGATCTTAACTCATGCCTTATACATGAAATTGCCTCCCCATCTGCATCTGCATCTTACAAGGAACAAGAAGTTCAAAATGATTCATTGTTATCTACACACACGAATACTCAAATGGACACAAAAGTTATATTTGATGATTTTCAAATTAACCCGGTTGTCACATTTGATGATTCGGATAATAAAACTGTCAATGACAACAATGCTCACGTTGAACATTTTGATCCTTCGTCTGGTCCAGATTCAGAAATTCAGTCCCTACTTATGACTAGTCAATCTCAAAACATTAAATGTCAAGAGCTTAATGCTAGATTGAAAGAGAGAAATGCATTATTAACTAGGGATATTGAGTGCTATAAATTTCAACTGTCAAACGCGAAAAATCTAATTCAACGGAAAAAAGGCTTTGAAGCTGCTTTTCTAAAATCTTCTCTTCACGAAAAAGAGTTAGAACACCAACTTGCTAAAATTATGGAGTCTAAAAATAACTTAGCTTCTGAACTGGAAAAAAAAGCGTTTGAACACAAAAAACAAATCGCACAACTTGATGCAATCATTTTAAAAACCAAAACGGAGTTGTCAAATTGTCAAGCTGAGTTCACGGAACATAAACGCAAAACCAGAAACAAAGCTAAGTCATACGTCGATGAGATTGTTGAATTGGAACATAAGCTTAAAGAATTTCAAAATGTTGTATACAAAACTGGTAATTCAGTTACTACTATTCAAAAGTTTTCAGTAAATCGAACAAACAATGGTCACGGCTTTGCAATTGGAAGTGAATCACCATGTTTTTTACGTGTAGCACTCAATGAGATTCCAAAGTTATATAGTGTAGATCATCTCTTTGACGATACTGTTGTTCATACTGTTGTATATGATTGTGAAGAGGAATATGAAATTGAAGATGAGAGTCGATCAAAAATGGAAAACGTTACATACAATAAACCTTTTGATTACTCTAAAATGCCTCCAATAACTGATATTTTTACACCGCAAAAAGAGAAATCTAAACAACCATGGTACATTATCAAACCTCAAGAAGTTATTTCTTATGTAGCTCCTGCTAAACCAGTGGTGCAAATAAACGGTCCTTTACCAAACGATTACAAACTTCAACCTCTTCCTACACGTTGTCGTGTACTTCAGTATTTCGACACGTTCAAGGAAAACATTGAACAATTAGATGAAGCCATTTAACGCAACTCTAAAATAACGGTTTTCACTATCACTACTCCTCATAAGAGAGAAAAACGAGAAGTGTTTCAAAAACAGTTTTTACCTATTGCTCGACATTTGCGTCATTGTGCTAACCACTGGGAACAGGAACTTCAAAAAGAAGTCTCATCTATGATGAATGTGTTTCAAGAAACTGAACAAGCAATTTTAAATCAAAAATGTCAAAATCAATTTTTACAAAAAGAAACTGATCGACTCTTGGAACATGTCCTTAGTGCTAATATAATTTCTGTTATTATGAATTCTCTTTATGAATCTGGTACTTCTATGCTTGTTGATGATCACTGTGATGTTGTTGAGTTGTTATCTAAACAAATTGAGACATTAAAAGATGAAAACGTTAATCTCCGAAAACACAATGATGATGTGCAAAACAAACTTTCTAATGAGATTTTACAACTCAACAAAAAGCTTGATGATGAGTGTGTAAATACTCATCATTTTTACCTAATCTGAACTGCCAAAAACATCCAAAAACACCCAATAATGCATCAAAATAGTGAAAATATCCCAGGGTTGTGTTTTATATGTTTTAGATGCAAAATGTTTGAAACAAATGAAAAACGAACAAAGTTTGCACAATTGGCAGTATCAGTCCCTCAACTTTCAAAACTTGTCAAAACTAGTCCCTAAGCATTAATTTTCAATAAAAAGTCATCAAAGGTCCTTTTGAAATCACAAATTATCATATTTAGTCCTTTGGTGGCAAGTTTATTAAAATTACACAAATGGTCCTTCAAGTTTCAAATTTGGCAAAAATGGCCCCTGAGCAAATATTTTTGGATGAAAAAGTCTTTTATGGTCCTTGGAAAGTAAAAGTTATCACAAATGGTCCTTGGGTGTGAAATTTGGTGAAATTACAAGTTTGGTCCCCGTACTTTGAAAACTTGGCAGTTTTAGTCCCTGGATATTTAGAAATGTGGAAAAGTCAACAGGTCCTCCAATTTTTAGAATTTACAAGAATGGTCCTTGTTGTTTTCTAAGTACAAACCAAACGAGCCCTTTATAAATCCCAAGTCCAAAACCAAAATCCAACCCAAAAACAAAAACAGTCCAACACCCCTAAGCCTGTGGCCCTTTTCCTTTCCCCCTAGCCCTTTTCTACTGCTGGCCCAACAAACCTAAGCCCAAACCCTTTTATTATAATAAACCCCCCCCCAGGTCAAATACCAGTCAAACCCCACTTCCCCGTTTTCCCTTTCCATCTCATCTCCAAAACCAGATACCACCATGGTTTTTCCCCTGTCACTTCTCCACCGCCCCTTCCACTCACCCCCACCATCCTCACCTAACAGGACAACCCCCATAAATGCACCCCCCCCAATTGCAATCACAGACCCAATTGTTCTGTTTTCTTTTTGGCGCCAAATCTCACCAACGGCCAAGATCATCTCTGCTAATCCAATGGTTCCAAAAAGAAGTGGGAAAGCTCAAGTGGGACCCACAAGACCCTAGAAGCTCTTATAAAAGGAAGAAGAAGTAGTAGAGAAAAAAGTAGTAGAATAATTTAGTTTCATGTATGTCGTTTAATCAAGTTTTCAAATTCTAGTGTATCATTTAGCTTTTAAGCATTGTATTAAGCTTTTTCTGTGTAATCTTAATCTTTTTTAATAATATAATTCATGTTTTAGCTCTTATCTCAGTTTATGCAATTTCGTTTTAGTCAAAAATCTCAAAAGGCTTAGTTATTGTTTCTAGTTGATAATATGGACACATAAGCTCATGTAAGCTCCCTATATAGCTTATAAAAGTTATTAGAAACTCTAAAATTCAGTCTAGAATAAAAATTCGAAAATACAAAAAATATAAAAAATACAGTGAAAAAAAAGAGAGAGAAAAAGAAAGAAGAAGCTGGAGCACTGTTTATACTGGATGGCAGTGGGTTAGAGGTTTGTGGAAACCATTAGGAAGTGTAAATGGTTCTTGGTTCTGTGATTTAAGCTGGAGTGCAAAGTTGTAAGCTCATTCTTCATTTTTACCATATACTATTCAAATTGTTCTTATCAGTGTTTCTGTGTGTTTTCATGCTATTTAAAGAGTTATGGAGTGAATTAGTGTTGCTATAATCTAACTTGTTCTTTGTTATTCTAAGTTCTCATTTAACTGTATTTTTGCTTGATTAAGTGATTCATGAGATTTGTTGTTTAGACTGTGATTTTCATGGTTAATCTGTCTTAATACACCCTAATAAGTACTTATAATTCAGAAACATGGTCAAAATCAATCTTATGTTTTGAAAATCACCTTTTCATAAGTCTTTAGGGGTGTTTGGTTCAGCTAGTTTTACTGTACTTTTGTGGTTTCTATTAGCTCAGGTTTGCTTAATCATAATTCTCAGTAGTAAAATAGAGTAGTCAAACCATAAAACACAGTGGTCATTTAGTAAAAAGTCAAAAAGCCTTTTAATCTCTTAATTTTCTTTCACTGTGAAGAATTTTTGGCATCATAATCTGTAACACAGTAGAAAAGTGGTTAGGTTTACTTAATTTAGGTTCATTTCACCCCATTACAACATAATCACTCATTTAGGACTCTCAGAATCTCACAAAAGTCAAAGCTTTTACAAAATATTCAAAAGTCAAAAGTTCCACTGTCAAAATGGACAGATCTTTAAGGACCTGCACAATGTTCATTATTGTTTGGAAATGAATAGCAAGTGTTTTTTTGTGTTCTATGGTTGCTTGTGGATCTGATTCAACAAAAATCTTTGATTTTCAAACTCATTTGCTCATTTAATTTTGGTCTTGAAAGTGCCTGGTTGAGAGTTCACCTCCCCTGTTCACCCAGTTTGACCCATTTTCTTTTAGCTACAACTTTTTCATTATTTGACCATTTGGCTTGATATCTCGTTCTTTGAGAAGCTACTTAGGTTGTGTTGTTGATTGAATCATTGGTTTGGTCTTATCTGCTTATTTAACAGCTTATTTCCTCCCTTCTTGTTGCCTAGTAACCACTGCTCACACTAATTCATCAGTGTGTGAATTTAGCTTGTAGAATTTGATTTCCTTTTGATCATAGATTGTTTGATTGTTGATTTTAGTTGTTATGAGTTGTTTGTGATTGAGTTTGAATGTGCTTGTGTGGATTATTGCCTTGTGCTCATTTGTGCTTAAACTGCTTAATCTCACCTTGGCCTCATCCCACCCAACTTCATAAGCCCTCACATAGCTTACTAGTGGGACCCAGGGCTTGAATCTTGGATTTTTGGGAAGCCCACATAGCTGACTCACTAGTTCCAGGCTCAACTTTGGCTTAAAAGCTCTTGCCCCTAGCTTAATCTCACCTTGAAAAAGCCTGCAGACCTATTTGATCTGTGGCATTTTTGGATTGCTTATTTTGTCCTTTTGGCTTATTCAGTGCATATTAATTGTTGTTTTAGCTTCATATAAGTTCCTTTAACTAGTTTCTAGCCTAATCCACCCTTGTAGGACCCCCTTTTAGCTTATTCAAGCTTATTTCAAGCTTGTTTGACCAAAAGTCAAACTGCCAAGGAAATAAGCTTGCATACTGCTTATTTTTGAGTTTACTTAAAAGTTTTTTTTACAAAAGTTGTTCAATTTTAGCATTTAATCAGTTTCCAAAAAGAAAATTCCAAAAAACATCATTTTTTAAGAAAAGTGATAGCTTCTATTTAACATAATTTAGCTTTTTAATTTTTCTTTTCAAATTTTTATTAAGTACTATTCTATTTTCTTAATTTTCTTAAATTCCTAGTATCTTAAAGTATTTTTGTAAATTTTCTTAGAATTTTCCTTTTTCATTTAGTATTTATTAGAATTAAAAAGAGTTTAATTAATAATTAGTTAATATTAGTAAATTAAATAGTTGAAATAGATTTTGTTAAACAGTAGTATATTTTTATATTTTTCCTGAGTTTTAAATTTTATTTAGTACTTCTGGTAATTTTCCCATAATTTCTACTGTTCATTTGGTAATTTTTAGATTTAATTTTAATTAAAATAGTTTTATTAGAAAAACCAAAAAGAAAATAGTTTAAGTATTTAAATTTAATCTCAGATCCATTTTTATAATGTTTCTAGCTTGTATACATTATTTAGAATCTGTAAAAATTGGATTTGTAATTTTCTCTTTTCATTTTCTAATTTTCTTATTTAATCTAGTTTAAATAACCTTAATATAATAGTTTAGTAATTAATTAATAAAAGTTCCACAAAAAGACAAAAATATTTATTTTCAATTTTTATATTTCTTTTAAGTCATTTTAGATTTTTAGAAATTAAATTTTGCAATTTTCTAAGTTAAATTTGTAATCTTTATCATTTTTTAGATTTAACTTTAATTAGTTTTAATTAACTTTTTAAATAGTTTTAGTAATTAATTAATATTTTAATATTAAAATAATCAAAAAAATTAATTTTCTTTTTAATTTAATTTTCTTTTAATTTCAAGTTTGAAAAAGTTTCATTTTTACCCCCTGTAGTTTGTAATTGTTCATATTTAACCTTTTCCCATTTACATAATTTATCTGTCTGTATTAGGTTTTCCCCAAGCCTAATTCTGTTTCCCTGTAGTGTAAAATTTTATTAATTATCATTTTCTTTGTGTAATCAATACCAAAATAATCAATCTTTATCTGGTTACTGTTCCCAGTCACTCATTCCAAAAACGTTTTCAAAAATACAATTTCAATCTCGTCGGGATATAACGACCCGGGGATACACTGTGCTTACACCGGATCATAAATTGATCACTTTCTCCCTCATTTGACTTAGTTGACCAAACCTGGTTGACTGGTTACTTTGGGAGGAGTCACTTGAATGGTGTCAAAACCAAAGTCTGGATTTTGAATTAGAATTGCAAAGTCTTAAAACTTCCACATCCTTTCAAAAAGAAAATGAGGAATTAAAAAGTCAAATCTCAAAATATGAAAAGGAAATTGCAGAATTGCAAGAAGTTACAGACTATTGGCAAAAGAGTCGAGATAACTATCTCTATTCAAACAGAAAGCTAGACAGTGAAATTCAAGATAAAATGCACATTATCATTGAGTTGAAAGAGAAAATACGTGAACTTGAAAAAGGAAAATCTGTCAACACTAAAGTTATTGCACCAGGAATGTACTCAGTAGACATAACCAATGTTGAACAACACACTCATAAGTCTAATATGGATCCTTCCACTTCTACAGGAATAGTTGCCACTCATAGCGTTAGCAGATCCAAGCATAAACGTATGAACACCCTAGGACTTTGAATAATAGGACCTTGCAACATAGAAGACAAACACTAGAAGCCTCTGAAGTAGAAGAACACCCTAGGACTTTGAATAATAATCATCTTGCACTAGATTTAGATTTTGATTTGGCAAATTGTAATCCTAATCGTTGTGTAACGAATGATGAACCTTTAAATGCTTTAAATGTTGATGCTTCATGTGTGTTTTGTCGTAAGAGTATGTTATCAGGTGATCATTCTAAATGTGTTGCGAATTCTCTTTTATCTCGTTTTAAGAAACGTACATCAGGCAGGAAATCTAGGCCCACTAATCTTTCAAACTCTGTGCTAGGACTCATGCCTTGTGTAGTTTCTAAGAATGATGTAGTACACCCACTAGTTGCGAACAATAACCCAAGGAACATGCCATCACTTAGCAAATTCACTAAGAAAAAGGCTAAATCTAGTTGGAATTGGCAACGTTGGTTACAAAGAACACATAACTTTAAATGGATTCCTAAAATTGTTAACATGTGTGCTTCTAACCCAACGGAACCCACAACTTCTTCGGGTTCCACCCTTACCATTGTACCATCGTCGTCTCTTTCATGTGATGCAGGTGGTGCAAATTATTCTCTGGATTGTTGATAGCGGATGCTCCTGACACATGACAGGCAATCTCAAACTGTTAAGAAACTTTGTCTCAAAGTTCATTGGTACTGTCAGATTCGGGAATGATCATTTCGCTGCAATTATGGGATATGGGGACTATGTCAGTGGGAATATCGAAATTAGTCGTGTTTATTATGTTGAAGGCCTCGGTCACAATCTCTTTTCAGTCGGTCAATTTTGTGATGGTGATCTGGAAGTTGCATTCAGGGAGAAAACATGCTTTGTTCGTGATCTACAAGGAAATGATCTCATGTCTGGCACACGTGGAAACAGTCTTTATACAATTTCAATGTCAGACATGACTGCTTCCTCTCCCATTTGTTTACTTTCAAAGGCTGAATCAACAAAATCCTGGTTATGGCACCAACGCATGTCACATCTCAACTTTAGAACTATGACTGATCTTGCTCGCCATAAACTAGTTGACGGTCTACCAAGGTTCAGATATACAAAAGATCACTTATGTCCCGCTTGTGAACAAGGAAAGAGAAAACGTGCACATCTAAGTTCTATACCAGAACCAAGTACCGATCACGTTCTTCAACTTCTTCATATGGATTTATGTGGCCCAATGCGAGTACAAACGATTAATGGGAAATGATACATTCTTGTGATAGTCGATGACTTCTCCAAATGGACTTGGGTCTACTTTCTTCGAAGCAAAGATCAAGCTCCATCAATGATAATCACCTTTCTCACGAAAATTCAGGTTCAACTTCGCAACACAGTAAGAATTGTAAGAACAGATAATGGAACTGAATTCAAGAATCAAACTCTTCGTGCATACTTTGAGAAAGTTGGAATTGAACATCAAACATCAATTGCACGGACTCCCGAACAAAATGGAGTGGTCGAAAGACGCAACAGGACGTTAGTGGAAGCCGCACGAACGATGCTCATTAATGCTCAATTACCAGATTATCTTTGGGCAGAAGCCGTCTCTACCGCATGTTACACCCAAAATCGTTGTATGATCAATAAACGTCACAAAGTCACACCGTATGAAATTGTTCACAAACGAAAGCCCAACATACAACACTTTCATGTATTTGGATCTCTTTGTTATCCGAATAATGATCGTGATGATCTTGGAAAGCTTAAGGCAAAGGCTGACGTCGGTATCTTCATTGGATATTGTGAAAACTCCAAAGGTTTTAGAATCTACAACCGTCGTACTAGAGAGATTCAGGAGACTATCCATGCTAATTTCGATGAGCTCACAGAAATGGCTTCTGAGCAAAACAGCTTAGGACCCGCAACCAACCGTCTAAACTTTCCAGATTCTTCAGCTGAACCGTTGTCACTAACTCGTCGAGAATTGGAAACATTGTTTTCTCCTTTGTTCGATGATTCCTTTGAGACACGTGCACCAGATGTATCCACTAGTTCCGCTGCTCAACCTGATAATATTCAAGTACCTGATACAACGGTTACTACAACAACAATAGTAACACCCGATGCACCCCCGACTGAATCACAAACAATAGAAGAACAAACCGCTTCCAACACCGACAACCCAACTGAAGATCTGAACCAACAACAAGTACCCGAACCTGCAAATTATGATCCAAATGCATTATTCAATCCGTTTGCTCCGACTCCGAACCTTTCAGATATTGCTGAGTCGTCAACACGCAACTTGGAACCAACTAATATGCAGCAGTTTCATAACCCTCACCCTTCAACACATCATTGGACTCGTGACCATCCAATTGTCAACATTATTGGTCATCCAACAGCTCCAGTTATGACTAGACAAAAACTTCACTCCGATGCCGAAGATTGCATTTATACTCTAACAGTTAGTCATGAAGAACCTAAAAATATTAAAGAAGCTCTCACTTACGACAACTGGATCGAATCAATGCAAGAGGAATTCAACCAATTCAAATGTCTTGAAGTTTGGGAATTAGTTGAACGACCGGATGGATTTTATGTCATTGGGCTAAAATGGATTTGAAAAAACAAGTTGGACGCAGAAGGCAATGTTATTCGTAACAAATCACGTTTGATAGCTAAAGGATATACTCAAGAGGAAGGAATTGACTTTGAGGAATCTTTTGCACCAGTGGCTAGACTCGAAGCTGTTTGAATATTTTTAGCATACGCTGCTCACAAAAACATGGTTGTTTATCAAATGGATGTGAAAACTGCATTTCTGAACGGTCAACTACGTGAAAAGGTATACGTTAGTCAGCCAGAGGGATTTGTCGACCCAGAGCACCCAAATCATGTCTACCGACTTAAGAAGGCTCTCTATGGTCTCAAACAAGCCCCCAGGGCGTGGTATGATAAACTTACTGCTTTCTTGCTCGCTAATTCTTTCACTAGAGGTTTACTAGATCCAACTTTGTTTATTCAAAAACACGGGGAAGATGTTTTAATTGTGCAAATATATGTCGATGACATTATTTTTGGCTCTACAAACAAAAAGTACTCAAACGCTTTTGCCAGATTAATGAAACAAAATTTTGAAATGTCAATGATGGGTGAACTTACGTTCTTTTTGGGACTACAAGTTCATCAGTCTCCCCGTGGAATTTTCCTAAATCAGTCCAAATACGCTCTTGAGATAATTAAGAAACATGGAATGACCAGTTGTGATACTTACAATACTCCTATGGCTAACACAACTAAGTTAGATGCGGATCCAAATGGGAAACCAGTTGACCCCACAAAGTACCGAAGTATTATTGGGTCACTGATGTATCTCACCGCTAGTAGACCGGATATTGTATTTGCTGTATTTATGTGCTCTCGCTATCAGTCCAGTCCTACTGAACGTCACCTCAATGAGGCTAAGAGAATCCTTCGATACGTAAAGGGAACCATTAACTTGGGGATCTGGTATCCGAAGGATTCCGGTTTTGAACTAATAGCTTTTTCAGACGCTGATCATGCAGGGTGTATGGATACACGCAAAAGTACTTCTGGTGGTTTGCAGTTTCTAGGAGATAAACTCGTGTCTTGGCAGTCAAAGAAGCAGGATTGCACCTCACTTTCATCTACAAAAGCTGAATACGTTGCCATGTCTGCCTGTTATGCACAAGTCATTTGGATGCGTACACAACTAATGGACTACGGTTACTTATTCAACAAGATTCCAATGTATTGTGATTCAAAAAGTGCGATAGCAATCTCATGCAACACAGTTCTGCATTCAAAGTCTAAGCACATTGATCTCCGTTATCACTTCATCAAGGAGCATGTTGAAAAGGGTACAATTGAGTTATACTTTGTGGGTACTGAATACCAACTGGCTGATTTGTTCACAAAACCTTTAGCTCCATCAAGAACACAATGGCTCAACACGATGAATCAGTTCCACAACAACAGAATCTACCACTACTTGCACTTGGTGAATTTCTACCAGCAGACTACAATGTCTCAATTGACCAAAACAATCTTCGCATTGACTTCAACAAACTCAGTATTCCAGAAGACACATGCAAGATCGTCAAAGACATACTACTGGCTCATCCCTGCAAGCCCATGCGTACTAAGTCTACATCAGTACCAACTTTCTACATTCATCAGTTCTGGTACACTGCTAAGGCAAATTTGGACGACGAATCATTCACTATAGAGCTGGATCGACAAAGATACACTGTAGATCTTGATGTACTTCGCACAGTTCTTATGTTACCGAATCCCACTGAATTTCATCCGATGTTGACTGAACTGGAAATGCTTGACTACTTCATTGATCTAGGATATGACATTCCTGATAATGAATCACTCACGAAACTTTCAAAGTTCAACGTTAAATATCTGCCTCAACCATGGAGAACTTTCTACATGTTGATTGTCAGATCCATTGCTGGAAGAAGGAGTGGTCATGAGCATCCAAGATTAGAGCACATGCAAGTATTCTGGGGAATGATGACAATGAAACCTATTGAATTTGCGGCACCCATAATGAGCGACATGATCCATCACATTCAGACTGACCGTGACAGGACCGTGATTCCGTTCATTAGATTCACAAAATTGCTCATCGAATACTTCTGTGAGAAGACCCCTGACTATATCAAGAGGATGCACGACAGGACTGAACCAAAGGACATATTCAACAAAGATCCCAGGATTTCCTTCGTCAAGTCCATCAGATTCGTTCCAAGGACAAAAGGAATGAGAATCCCTGATCATTTCTTGGATGATGAAATCAGAAAGACTCAGAACTACAAGATTTATGACAAAGCATTCAAAGCTGGGAGAGTTGGTTACACGGAGAAAGAAGAAGAACCAGCTTCAATTGCTCAAACCCGGAGCAGGAGGGGTGGTAAGTCTGGAAGCTCTAGCAGTACCACAACTACATAAAAACCAAAGACTGCCCAAAAGCCACCCACCAGACCAAAGAGGAAAGCTGCTCCAAAGCAGATTCCTCAAGATGAACCATCAGCTTCATCATCTAAAACGGAAACCGACTCTGAGTTCGGCTCTAAATCTGATGATGAAGAAGATTATGTAAGAAGGTCAAAGGCTCAGGATGAAAAAGAAGATGAAGAAGAGGAGTTTCCAAGGCTTGAACTGACAAAACAATTAAGCAAGGAAACTGCCGAGCAAGAACAAAGAAGAGGTACGGGTATTACCATCAATGAATCGAGTGATGCTATTCGTGATGAAGAAGCAGAAGATGAACCAACTGCAGAGCCACCGGTTGACAAAAGAAAACTCAAGAGCATCATTGTTGACACCAGGGCTGAAAAGAAGCAGGAAGAGAAAGAATTCAGGGCAGCTGTACTACTTAATCTCCAACATCCACAACCTCATCAAACCCCGATCAATCTTCAAGGACATGAGGCTGGCTCTAGTAGCACTGTAGTTCCTCAGACCGAAACCGAACAACGTGACCCTGAAGGGAACATCATCATGGAAGAAGCTACAGAGGAAGAGCAAGAGCAGACAGAGTACATCACACCCGAATTCATTGCTAAAGTTCAGAGATGAGGAAATCAAGAGGTTTAAAGCTAAAGAAGAGACGGATAGATTGCTTCGTGGACTCGATCAAGACAAAGAACTCATTGACACTGATCAATACATCAACAGTCCTCCGCACTCATATTCAAAGAATCCCCCGACTCCATCAGGAACACCTCCAAGGGATCCCTCACCTCCTCCATCAGAACCAGAGCATAAATCATCTTCATCATCATCATCACATCACTCTTCACCACCACCAACAAAGAAAACATCCAAAAGCAAATCAATCAAGAAACGGAAGGGAGGCAAAGCATCATTGACAACATCAAAGCGGATCAAGAAAGCTTTTGATTTGGCAAGGAAGAAAAGGAAGGAGACACAACATCAAGCTGGAGACCTCAATGACCAAGTCCAACTGCTCTCACAACAGGTCAAAACTTTGACTTCACAAGTCAAAGATCTCCAGGAAGCAAAGGCACTTGTCGACAAGCTTATGTTTGCTGACATGGATGGGATGATCAAGGGATACACCAATGAATATCTTCATGATAATCTTGCTGCAATTGCTACACCAGCCGTGTCTGAACTTATCGAGCCGATTCGTACAAAGCTGAACTCCAGGATCAAGCACAGCATCGAGCGTATGCTTGAGTCAACTCCTTTCTACCTTCGCAACGATAGGGCTCCACCATCTCCAGATGCACTCTCAACTGAACAACTTCAAGCCCTGTTAGCTGCAAAGCTAAGGAATAAGGAGGACAAAACTCCTGAAGATTCAACGATGTTCGAGGCACTTCAAACCATTGCCTCGAAAGAATCATGCAAGGAAGCGGCCGACAAGCACAAACGACCAAGGAAAGATGATGACCCTGATTCTGATCCTAAAAGCAAGAAGTCAAAGAAATCAACAGGACCATCTTCTTCACAACAGCCGCAGCAAACTTCCAAGGCTCCTCCTTCCAAACAACAAGCTCCATCATCCGGCTCCGGTCCAACACAATCAGAGGAACCATTCATGCTTCAACCGGTTGACACTCAGGAAGGACCAGAAACAGCAATACCCGAATCAGAAATTCCTGAATTTCAAGCCGGTCCATTATCTACAACAAAAACAAAAGAGAAGAAGTAGTCTTCAAAGTCAAAGAAACAAAAGCAAAAGACTACTCACTTCTCATGGCTAGATGTGGATGAAGCACCTAAGTCTGATTGGTTGACTGAGATGATTAAAGCACAACCACCGCTAGAGACTGAAGAACCATTGCCTGGTAATACTTTGCAGATGACTCAGAGTATTATGTCAGGTCTTCAAGTCAAAAGATTATCGAAAGCATAACTGAAAAGGATCAACCGTGAAGCTACGGAATTTCTGAAGCAAAGGTCAGGAAATAAAGTCGAACTTGATTACCACATGGAGAACATAGCCTGCGCATTATCCGGCTCATTCGACTGGCTCAACCCTGAATCAAATGTCGACACAGAAAAGAAGACACCTTACTTCACAGATTGGACAAAACCGTTGCCTCTACTAGGCTTTCTAGATAGACCAAAGATCCCATACAGACACTTCTTCAACAACGACTTCCGATATCTCCAACACGCTCACGAAACTTCAAAGGAACGATATGCATCTTCACTGACGCTTTCCATTCCAGCAGCCCGATATGAACTACCTGACATTGAAGAGTCCACACCAATCTACTGCAAATCAGTTGTCACATACAACAGAGAAGCTCTTCTCGGTATTCAACACTGGCCGGAAAAAAGAAAGCTTGGCTACACCCATAGACTACATCCCAAGTCCAGTGAGAATGTGAAGCAACCGCTTCGTATCGTTGCCATAATGGAGATCGTGGAAGAGAAAAGATTCAACTATGCTTTCATGAAGGAAATCGTCGTCAAGAGACTAGACGAGAAGAAGTACAAGTTTTGTGAAGCAAACTTCCCAGATTTGAACCTGAATGACATTGAAGACATGTATTTGGCGAAGGTTCAAGGAAAAATGCTTAACATCCCAAGGGAAACTCAGTACAACTTCATCGCATCTCTACTGCTCTACATCAGACGAGTTATAGTTCAAGAAAGGGTGGAAGATCTTCAACTAGGCGTGGAGAGTTATCAGAACACCATCAACCTCACCAAACCACAGCTCATATTTCCAGAATTCTAGAGCTATCACAGTATACTCTCGTGCAACAACCATCATTCGGAATCATCTACCTCAACAAGAAGAATTGACTTCGTCTTATGCGGTTCGATGAAATTCCGAAGTTTTGTGACAAGACACTTCTAAGAGTTCGTGATGGATTGGCAGAAAGGTTAGATGATGAGAAAAAAAGGTTGAAGGAAGGTCGAGAAACAAGGTGGAAACCTAATGGACGCAGAATGATACACAACTTTGTCCATACCATTGAAGAGAGGCTGTACCGTCGTCAACAGATCAGAAGGTTGGAAACCGACATTGGTATTCGTCCTTCATTTCCGGTCTTGACATATAGACGACCAGATCCACAGTTCACAGTCTTTGATGCATAGTTTACATTCTTCCGGTACCAAAATTTCAATACTTTCATTTATTTGATTTGATTTGTAATTATTAAGGCTTGTGCACACATAACAGTGTACAACCCCGCACTTTGTATTTAAAGGACCCTGTGGTACGCATCAGTGCCACAATCCTAACATAAGGAGCGAAAGCTTCTTACTTTTGAGTAGAATTAATCAAAACTTTCAGTATTTTCTTAATTCTGCTCAAAAGACAAGTATTACACCTCAATAAGCAATCACTTGTTGAGGGGGAGTACTTGACTCAAAACATCGTTCTTAAAACTTAAAGTCTTGTTGATTTCTCCTCATAAGACTCAAAAAGGCATATTTTAATCAAAACATTAACAAAAACAACATTTGATATGCTATTTTTGAGGGGGAGAAGAAGAAAAGTGATTAAAACATGATGTCAAAAGTCTTATCTTGTGCGAGCTCGACTCAGAATTGACCCACGAATTGACGAAACAACAAAAGTTAGTATTCGAAAGGATTTATCCGAGTAGAAAGTACCGTTTCGAGAAACTCTTTCTAGATGTTTACTTTGACGGGTCTAACTTCCTTTTAGGAATGTTAACAACTTCAAGTTAGTTATTAGGGCTAGTTATCACCTAAAAACTGATAATGCATCCCTTTAACTAAGCAACGTAAACGTATCCCTCGGGTACATGTCTAGTAAGAGTGGATCAATTCAAAAAGTGCCAACTCTTCCCGCATATGCAAATTTCTGAAAACATACATAAGCATATGTGGAGGGGGAATCTCTTATAAGAAATCCAAAACCTCAAAGTGTTAACAAAAAGTCTTATACTCATAAACACTTTGAGAGATTTTCAATGATTTGGTTTAAAGGCATCAATAGGATAGTCATGGAGTTACAAGGTGACTAAGGATAGGAAAAACCGTCCTATGATCTGCCTAAACCGGAGGGATCTGCCCAAGGACATTACCAATAGTTAGAAATTAGAAGTCCTTAGGTATGATTTAACAAAAGGAGAAAAGAATGAAAGGAGAAAGAAGAGGTTGAAGAATTAAAAAGAAAATGAATGAAAAGGGTGAAAAGAAATAGCCCTCTATATTATCAACCTTAGGTCAGACACCGGGTTCAATTCATATGCTACTGGTCGTTGCTAAGGCGACACCGGTATTGAAGATAAAGACGTCATGGACCCAGTGACGCAATGCACCTAAACCTTCTTAGCCACTCAGGCATCTCTCAAAAGATGTTTGTTTCATTCTTACGGGGAACTAGTGTAATCTATCGATCGTCTATTAGAGATGATTGATATTGAAACAGGAGGCCCTCTGCTCCATGCCTCCGCATAGGAAACTAAATGTGCACTTATCGAGTCTAGAGCCACGAGATAACATAAAAGATCTCTTAGGAACACAAAATTCTTCTACACTAAGTGTCTTGCATCAATGGACACTAAGTGTAAATTATCGAGTCCTTCGCAGATCTTAGCAATCTGCCTTGAACGTTTATGAGGTATTTACTTATGTACTTCTCGAATGATTGAATGGAAATCCTGCCAGGGTCAACATCAAACAGATCTGACAGCAGGTCACTTCGGTGATTCCTTGTGGATTACGCTTAGTGTGTTCGATGGTTTCAAACGGTCTACAGTCGTGGGGTGATCTCCAGCGACTCACCTAATCGTGGGTGTGCGTATGCATGTCTGTGTAAGCCCTCTAGGGGGTATCCGATTAGGAACGGCCTTGGTAAGGATTAGAAGGAGTCTTTACACTATGCTGTTGACAAAATCTAACTCCAAACCTGTAAGTACCGGATGTTTTATTGCTAACTGTTTCAATGCAGGTACAACCACCATCCTGAACACCAGCTTATGCTCATACTTACATCTCAACAAACATCAAAGCTCTCATGAAAGATCGAAGCAACACAAAATGTCAAAGACGGATTCCATGCCAAAAGAATCTACAACGTGATAAAGACAAATGATCTTAAGTGCAACACCGTCTAAAGAAGGATTCTACGTCAACATAAAGAATCTTCACATATGAAAAAAGAGCTTCACAAATATGAAAGCTTCAAACGTCAAAGGTGTATGAGCATGTCGGAATGATGCAGATCCACTGGAATCTAAGAGAGTGACGAATGGCAGAATACTACATCATGTGATCACTATCTCATCAGCAACAAAGAAGTCAAGCAACCTCAAAGAACAAAGAACACCCATTCTATCTGGGGGAGATTGTTAAGAACTAAGAACGATGAATCACCTCTAGTAATCATTTTTAAAAGACGTCTAAAGCAATGAAAGCCACAACTAAAGTCCAAAGACAAAGACGTTAAGCAACCTCAAATGACCGTGACTAACATCACTCCTTCACAACCGATCCTTAGGGGGAGATTGTTAGAACCTAAGTTTGTCAACGTTTAGTCACGTCTCGGTTATTTCAGTCATTGTAATAAATTGCTATATTTACTTAAGTTATTTATGTTTAAGTGTAAGTCCATTACATGTCCAATGGGCTACAAGCCCATACGTTTTAGATAAGGGAAGGGTAGGGAGTGTTGCCCTAGCTCTTCACCTATAAATAGGACACCATGTATCATCTTAAACTTGTTGGTTATTTCAATATCATAAGGAAATTCTTGCACTTTTATTCTTCATATTTGATCTAATCAACCAAACTCTATTTCTCATTTTATTTCTATCATTTCAATACTTGTGTTTACATTATGGTGACCTAACAGAGGGAGTTCACTAAGCTAGCCTGTCTTTAGACAGGCCAAATGCTTCCCAATCTCACTTGGACTATCTCTCCCAACCAGCAACCACCATGGATAAAACACAGGTTGACTTTTGTTGACCGTTTTGTAACTATGGATGTTTGATCTGAATTTATCTACTAATAAGCTCAACAAAAGCTAAAGAGCTAAGCTGAGCTTCTATACTACAAATAAGCTTGGATGCAAGCTGGAATTGAGCTTTTGAAAACTTATATATATATATATATATATATATATATATATATATATATATATATATATATATATATATATATATATATATATATATATATATATATATATATATATATATATATATATATATATATTATTAAACTAATTTTTATCTATTTTTATAAACTTGGTGAAAACAGAACAAACTCAATTGAAAATGATCTTATAAGCTTCTCAGAAACTTATGAGGTTAAAAGAGCTTATGAAATGAACACTAAACAAAGAATGAAGCAGAATCAAAAGCTTATACCAAACTGAAAATGAACTTTATTACACTAGAAAACTTTTAAACGTTTACAGAAGCTAAAAATGATTACAATAAAGCTAAAATACTATAAACTACACTCTACACACACTAGCTAACCCCTTAATTCGTGAGAATGAGCTTGTATATATAGCTGAGATGAGGGGAGCGTCCTCTGAACCTTCTGGAAGTGGAATCTTCTCACAAATATGCTCCTTGGATCCCTTGTGACGCGTCTCCACCAATCACAGCCCTTACTTGCTTCCAGTGACGTATTCCAGCCAATAGTGTTCACCCACGTGGCCTTCTCTTACTGTAAAACTATGACAGGGTGTCAGTGAAGATGGGAATTGACGAATTGGCCCTTAATACGAGGTAATTTGGAGGTGAATAGAATTAAGGTTCTACAGAGCTAGGAAAGGGGTGTACAGGGTATGAATTGGGGGTAAATTTTAGCGCTTGGGGTTTTTTTTATATTTATTTGATTTGTGGGCCGGGTTTTGTTATAAAGAGAATGGGCATTGGGTTATAGAGAAATGGGCTGTGGAATTTTGGTTTTGGGTTTACATTTTGGACCAGCCTTTTGTTAATAGGATTAGTAATAGATTTTAAAGATATGAAAAGGACCAAAAGAGTAATAATCCAAAGTTGAAGGACCCAAGCTGTCACTTTTCAAATCTTATACCAGGGACTGATTTTGGCAAGCTTTCATTCATGAAGGACCATGTTTGACTTTTCTTCAAAATTCTCTTGTGAAGGACCAAATCTGACAACTTTCAAAGTGCAGGGGTCATTCTTGCCATTTCTTCAAATTTCATTCCAGGGACTAATCTTGCAATTCTTTCAATCTTTAGGGATCTCTTTTGACATTTTGAGCTCAATAAGATTTCCAGCTTTGACTTCCAACTTATTCTGAACTCATTCCACTCTCGTGCTCGTTTTCCCGGATTAATTGTGATTTTTGTTCGTTTTGTGAAATATCCTAACCTGCACAGTCACAATCACAAAAGCATGTATTCTTTGGCATTTGTTAGTACAATTAGTCTATTTTGGATCGATTTTGGCCATGAAAAAGTATGTGAATTAACACATACCACTTTACAAGATTAATGAGTCTATTGTCCCTCGCTTTGTTCTAGAATTCTATAGCCAATTTAGGTTGAGAGTCGAGTCTATAAATGAGCTTTATGTCGAGTTTATCATTCAAGATAAATTCTTTTCATACTCCCTTCCCGACTTTGATCACATCCTTCGTGTTCCCACCTCGGGGCAATGCTCTTTCACTGACGAATGGAGCCTTGATGCTCTTATCAGAAGCACCCCCACACGTGTGCCACTTTTCCTCCAACTCCAAATGACATCAAAACTGTTCTTCTAAAGTCCCGAACCTCACCTCTTACTCATACATACAGGGGTAAGAAAATTCCTATAGAAGAAAACTAAATCCTCACAAAAGAAATCGAAAACCATCTAAAAGCCATTGAGGAAGTCGTACGTGAGAATGCCTTTTGCCTAGGTGGCAATAGGGATCATCTTCCCACGTGTCTCGGTCACATGCTTTATTATATTGTCTCGTCGACACCCTAAAATCTAGCATTCTACATGGTCAGGAGAATGGAATTTGTCACTAAAAAGAACAAATTAAACATGCCATATGGTATGCTCTTGACCCGTCTATTCAACCATATCATGAATGAATTTCCGGAACTCAAATCAAAAAAGTATTTCATTCATGATCGTGTCATGTTCCCGCTCTCTATTCATATTGCGGGGTCGAAAAGGACCTTGTTTCCCAAGTAATCTTCTAGTGATTCATCCTCTCATCACATAGATGGTGATGGACATGTTGGGAGTTCTAATGCATCCGCTTCTTCTCCTTCCTAAAACTTCATAAATGCCCTTCCTCAAATTCCTCAAAATCTTGAGTCTCAAGATCCATCTGTAATCACTCTTCTTACTCAAATCCGAGATGAGCAAAGGAAAGGATTGAAGTCAATCAAGAACCTACTCAAAAGGAAGAAGAAGTAAAATGTTATTTGGAATGAACTTATGATTATGTGTAATATATTTGATACAATTATGTTTGTCTTTATTTGTACTATTTCTTAAGACATGTTTAGTTAATTTGAGACATCTTTTATTATTGAAATCTTGTTTGTGCTGTTACGTGAAGAGTAGCATTGTATTGTATGTACATTTTGCAGAGATGAGAGACTGGGAAAAACCTGTGAACTCACTGTCGGCGGTCCCTTATCGACCCGGCGGTCCCATAGTGATAAGGGACCGTCCCTGTGGGATCACGGATTTTTGCACTATTTTCTTCTTTCCTGCAATCCTAAACCTATTGCATGATTATCACCACCTTACCTTGTTTAGATAAACATTTTTATGTGCTTAAAGTCTCCTAATGCATGCTTTGCCCAAACCATAACTATGCTTGATTATTTAAACCTTACTCATCATCCTCAACATCATCACAACAACCATTCATCTCATCCTCATCACCTACAATGGCCTCATCTTCCACTACCTTGTCAACCACAAAGAAAGAGCTCAGAACACAACCACCAAACAAAAGGCCTAAACTCAAAATCATTCAACCTCAAACAGCCTTCATTGACCTCACACTCTATGACTCCACTTCATCTCCTAAATCACCACCAACATCACCTCAAGCACCAAGTGCACCACTCAAAACACCATCCACCAATGGTACTTCCCACTCATCATCAAAGCCATCTTCTAGCTCAAAGCCAACCACATCACCTTTCTCATCATTCATCAAAAACTTATCACCTTTTCTTACCGAATCTAGTTCGGGTGCCTACACTCCATTCGTAAGTAATCGACCACCATCTCCCATTCACTCAATCTTATCACCAAGAAACCAACTTCCACTTCAAAAAAACTCACCAAGTCATACCACCACATCACCAAATGGGCCATTGGAAAACATTCCTTCCACACCACCATCATCTCCAACTCTTGGAAATTCACTTCCCTACTACTTTGTTAACAACCACACGGTGGGGTGTGCTTGTTGTTACCATAACTTTCATCTCATCCACTCTCTTCGAGATGAACTACACATCATGTTTGGTCACATTGAGTATCTCATTGCTTAACAAAATATGCAACCAACTCCCCTTGCTTCCATGCCACCATCGGCAATACCCTCAGCTCTACCTTCATCCTCACCATCATCCACTCCACCATCCAACTAGATGTTCTTCAAATGTCTAGTTCAAGAATAATTAAGTGGATGTTATGTTTTGGACCAAGCATGCAATGGGAGATAATTTGGTGTGCTAGTTAATGATTAGTATTGTTGATTAATGATGTTTTAGTTATGCGTTGCTTATGGTTAATCTTGTATGATTGAATGAATGATATTGTTTGCTTCCCATGCATGAAATGAATGAATGTTTATGTTTTAAGTTATGATAATATGTTGTGATATTGATCATAGTTAAACATGAAAAAGGACTAAAATTATTCAACCTTAATAATAAGAAGTTGCTTAAATCACAAAACATCTGCCAACCAGGTAACCTACTGGTGGCGGTCTTTTAAAGGGTTGGCGGTCCTCTATCAATAAGGGACCGTCCCCCTGTTTACAGGACCGTCCCTTGTAGTGCCAAAATTCAGATTTTACCTGTATTTTAATATCTGATTCATGCTATACTAAATTGATTTCACACCCATATTTTTCCTACATACTTTNTATATAAATATATATATATATATATATATATATATATATATATATATATATATATATATATATATATATATATATATATATATATATATATATATATATATATTGTAATTTTACTTTTTAATTTAATCATGTACGGATAATAGTGATCTTTTATAGTTATTTCTTATGTATTCACCCGACGTGTGGACATGACTTGTATTTTTAATTTAATATTGTACGGATATTAGTGAACTTTTAGAACAATTAAAATATACAAAATTTTATGTAACATAAATAAGTTCCACTATAAGTAACATCAACTCCACTTGGTTATATTGTTTGACATTTTAAGAGTACAACTACAAACAATTGAAGACATTGGTAGACAAAGTCATCCCACGGCAGCCATGTCATATGGGGTTGGCTTTAAATTTTTTTCTGCATCAAGAATTGTTCCCCTCCTGGCATGGCGTATAGGGTGGTCTCTGTAACTTATTATTATTTCTAACCTTTTTACGCGATAAATTTACCTATATATTATTTCCACATCTATTCCCTAACATACTTCAACGACTACCATTTTTTTGCTCCCATAACAATATTAATCCGTTTGACCTGTTTCATTATATTTTAGTGGGCATATATGCAACTCCCCCTTTCATTTAATACAATGTTTACCTGTTTGACCCATTTATCGCCCAAAAAATGTTAGTGGTCTTTAACAATTAAAGAATCATATGTTTTTATGGCTATATAGATCACAACTATTAGTTGTTTCATTTTTTTATTATTTTTTTTGTTAAAAGAAAAATAATAATAACAAAAAAATGTTTGCATCAATATAGAAATCACAGAACATGGGCTATAAAGGAAAACTAATGTTAACATTTTCATTGTCATAAAAAATATAGATGAATGAATGGTAAAGAAGAAGATAATAGTAACTTTTTACGCATGATGATCCATGGAACACAAATAGTGATATGCATTATCTTTCGTATTGCTATTTGGTACTTATAGTGAAAACATTATTTCTTTACCTGAACAATATCAATAACATGAATCAAAATGTCATTACCTGGTCGCTAACTTGATGTTGCACCTAAATCTAAAGACTCGATCATACCACAAAACTTTAATATAGACTACACCAAGGTTGGAGAGTAAAATTCTTGGTCTATCAACCCGAACCAACAACGTAATTTGACCCAGCCCCTTTTTAATTTTGTTACCAACATGACCATTTTTCTATATCATTTATAAAAGTTTGCCAACGCTAGTCCCTTTTAGACAAAACTAAAGTAGTAGAGTATAGAACTTACCACGTTGAGGAGAATGATTCTTCATAATCCCTATAATCACCAAGCAGACCCAACACAATATCCCACATAATAGTTGAAATTAGCATTAATCACCAAGCACTACCACTATTACTTTTACCAACCACATTCTATTCTTCTCGTATTTAGTAATGTCTTCCCATCGAACAACAGAGAGATTCAATAAATCACCAATATTTTCAACTAAATAGCTGAGTAATTTTATCCTCAGACCATGACCATACTCAAATTGCCACTAACCACAAAATACCGTGTTATTGTGTTATTGTATATGAAAGATTAAATATTTCATTTCATATCAATTATAAAAGTGTGTGTTTTGCAAAAAAAGAAAAAAAGAGCAAAGTTTAGAACTTTATACCACATGGGATGAAAAGCACCAGCCGATATATTGAGTTCATGAAATCGTTATTCGAGCCTGGAACAACGCTACATGAATTTGAGGGCATAGAGAAATACCAAGGATCAAGATAATCTAAATCCATTTCTTTCTACAATTAACAAACATAAAAGTTCATTCCCATAATTACAAACTTTGGCAGCATATTAAGATCTTATATTATTACCTCATTGTTGAATTGAATAGATATTTTGATAGAGCAAATTATAGGGGAATCCTTCTGTTAAGGTAAAGCACCATATGTTTATAAAAAACATCCATATCTTGTATGCCATTACGTTTAGCAGGAACATTTATTTTATACTTGAAAAAATTGACATAAGCACTAAAGCAACAAATTTAGTACCAACTGAATCGATGGGACAAGATGGCCAGGTTCGGCTGGATTGACCCGCAAATCTTTAACCACATATGTTGTGAATACAAAATTAAAGTTTACTGTTAATGATGCAAAAACAAATTTTATTTATTCTTATCTACTTTTACCATGTGAAATCCATGTTGCTGGCCTTTTTAATCCACAAGTGCGATAGGGCTTTGAAAATTGTTTTTGCATGTTCATGGTTTACAACCTGCAATATGCCACACCTTGATGGTGGCAAAATTAGCATCGTATTAATAGCACGAACTGAAATAATAAAAACAATTGAATATTCAAAGCAAGAACTTTACTTGTATCTAAGACAAATACATATGATAACCACTTTTTACCATCCCAGCCACCATACCTACAGTAAGTAATATTTGAGTCATGTTAATAGTATCATGTAGCATAAACCTAAATGGATAAGCAGCAGCAAAGGCTGTTGGTGACGACGAATACATGATGAATGACGAAAATAATCACTTTCTCACTCGTCATCATAAAGATTAGAATCATTAGTTCCTCGTCATCATCTTCATGTTCTTCTTCATCAGAAATATGTACATTATACAAAAGAGTCATAATTTGTGGCTGGTGTGAACTGGTTATTCAGATAATAGGAGCCATATCTATTTTTGGTGAATTCAGGTCATAACAACCAGTTAATTAGGTCCAAACGCAAATCAAATACACCTAACATCAAATATCACTTTGAATATTACCTTGTGAATGTGGCCATCATTTATAATAGCTCAACTTCTTAAATAGCTCATACAAAGCATCAACTTCACTAACGGTGACAGCCTATGATTGTTCATGCTAAGAGACGGATCCAATACCAAGACGACTTCTTTCCCAAGAAGTGCAGCAAGTACTTTAGGAATTTGGTGTATTTTTATTTGGGGAAAAGAATTAAGATTGATATCATAGTATATTGTAACATATTAAACTCTAAAACCATGAACAACTCATAACATATTGCATAAAAATTAAAGTAGTTTCAATTTTTTTTAAAGTTTAAGTAAATATACTTGTGCAGCACTCTTTCTAATACTATACGTACCACTTTATGTCAGCGCCTCTGTGACATCGTTTAACACAAAAACAGTATCATCAGTTCTGCTCTTCTATGTTTCTTATTATCAACCTCGTCTTCATCGTTTTTCCACCGCTGAACTGCAACCACTTTAATTCCAACACCACATCTCTGAACACCTCCAACTGAAGTTCCGGCTTCGTGTTCATGAGTGCCCATAGTTCAGTAAGGCTATTTTGAATAGGGGTTCCACTCATGAGCAGATGTCTGGGCACGATATATTGCTCTTTAAGAACATTATACAAAACCTAAATGGATCAAGTAATCAGTAAGCTCAAAAAGTGATTTTTGCATGGGTCGGGCTGGTTTGACAAGAGCAAACATTTGGGTTCATTTCATAAAATAGATAAAGTCCTGGTGTTCTTTAGCATTCTTTGGTTTTTGCTTCATATAACTCTTATTGTGTCACAAAGTTTATGTATCTTCTCATATTAGTTTTGCAATTTTGTATTAATATCAATATAATTTCTGAGATTGAGGGCTACAAGCACCACGTAAGCTTCCGGTTTATGAAAACATGTGATATTAGTATGAGAATAAAAGTAGGTACCTTCATCAAACTTTTGCAGACATAAGATTAAAGTGCTTCTTTGGGCTTTCCCAAAAGTGATAAAAGAGTTGAACATATATGCTTTGACGAAGGACCAGCTTCTTCGAGTTGATCTTGTGGCACTATTAGAACTATATGCTCACATAAAGAAAATGTAAAAAGGCCGACCATAAGATAAAACATATATGAGCAATTTAAGTCACAAATAATCTAATATTTTTAAGGACCGCTAGGTGGTGTTTGGGATTAACCACCCTCTGTGAAAATGCGAAGGAAATTTAGACTTGTAACAGCAGCAACCCAAGAAATGTGAAGCGCTACAGCTGTCACTTCTTGTGCTAACAAAGGTTTTTCCTAATACTAATACTCGTGTTACTGGCCTCCAATTCCTAATCGCGGCTCGGTCTCTCTTGCTCCTTAAAAACTGTTGCAGATGAAGATCAACATGTAAACAAATAAACATGTATTAAAAAAATATCCCAAACTCACCACTGCAAGGCTTTCTAGCAAACCCACACATTTCTCTTATATAGCAATTTGCTTCTCCAACGCCTCCTGCATCTTAACCTCAGCCACGTCAATATCAGTAGCCAAGAGAGGAACTCAATGATTCCCATGGCATCTACTGATACCACAGTATCAAAAGCATGATTGTACTTCATTACTTTAATAGGACTCCCATGTATCTGAAAAAAAGAAGAAGGTCCAATTTAGTTTCGGTTCATGCTAGATGGTGACTATTCAACGGAATTAATAAAGCAAAAATGAATGCACGTCAAAGCCAAACTACCTCTTTAGAAATGGTGGGTCCATTTGTTCCAGCTCTAGCATCATGTATATGCACAAATGAGGAGTTACAATCACTAATAGCAAGCTTGGCTTTGACATTCCCTTTGCAAACCCATTGAACAACACCAGGTATATATGGAAGTTTTAACATGACCATCATGTCATAGTTGGGCACATCATATATTTTTCCAAACACATCATTAGAAATCATACAGCAAAGTAAACCGTCTTCACTGACCTGCGGTTGTGATAATCTGCTTTGTAGCAGCAAGACTTCCTATTCTAATTTATGTTTCTGATGTGTCTCTTCATCCAATAAATTTTGAAAGCTTTACCACGTCAGCATTTACACCTGCCTAGACCATGAGGATAATATGTCATGTGATAGTGTTTAGTAATACAGTAAATAAACTTTGTGAAATCTTTGTAAAGCTTACCTACGTTAGATATAAGAAAATCTAGACCAATGAATGGAGAAGTTGTGAATTCCTACGGTTGTGCATCCCTTCTTCCGCCCATTTTCGTAAAGCAATTTCCTTCTGAAGCATTCTCTTTAACTCCATGATATCTTCGATATTTTCATGTAAAAGGTATTTGAGTTGAAACCTCCTTAGTCTTCTTGCTTTTTTTTTCTTTTTTTTTCATTTGGTTTTCTTCTTCATTGATCCGAAACAACAACACCATTTTGGCAAACAATTTCATGTTTTGTCGGGAGGTTTTTTCTTAGTAGGCGTACAAAGCCTGTCTCCAGAAGACACATCCAGTTCCAACATATATAAGTCATTGGATTCCGTACAGCCATTTCATGTTAATCTTAAAAAGCACAAAAAAAAGCAAGAAATTTTCTATTTGCACACATATGTTTGAATACGGTTAGACAAAGGTTAATACTTACATCAAAAAACACGACATTGCTATTAGAATATCGATCACGACGATCGATCCCGTCAAATCGTTGTTGGAATTGCACATAGCAGATTTTCTTTCCAGATGTGGGGTCCATCATGAAGCACATGGATTCACGTAGGGCCTTGCTGTTGTTTATGTAGTGATCACAATCAACATGTATTTTTTCTTTTGTTGGTGTTCACATCAGCAACATTGTTCTCTTTATTTGACGCTTCTTGTTTTACTCTCCTTTTACGTAATACAGAAAAACAATTCTTCACAGCATTGTTTGTCCTATTTCATAAACAAAAATAAATGCTCAATTAAGTTCTTCAGTGCAAACTTTTCGATCAAATATACATTATTTACCTTCCTGAAACCACTTTTGCTATCTCAGTCCATCTGTTGCCAAACATCTTTTGGAATCTACACGCTACATGAGCTTATTGGTGCGAATTCTTCCTGGAACGTTAAAAAAATCTAACGCAATATCACAGTGATTAAATTGACATGAACCGAACACACCCTAACTTCTTTATTCGTGTGTANGGACTACAGGCACCACGTTAGCTTCCGGTTTATGAAAACATGTGATATTAGTATGAGAATGAAAGTAGGTACCTTCATCTAACTTTTGCAGACATAAGATTAAAGTGCTTCTTTGGGCTTTCCCAAAAGTGATAAAAGAGTTGAACATATATGCTTTGACGAAGGACCAGCTTCTTCGAGTTGATCTTGTGGCACTATTAGAACTATATGCTCACATAAAGAAAATGTAAAAAGGCCGACCATAAGATAAAACATATATGAGCAATTTAAGTCACAAATAATCTAATATTTTTAAGGACCGCTAGGTGGTGTTTGGGATTAATCACCCTCTGTGAAAATGCGAAGGAAATTTAGACTTGTAACAACAGCAACCCAAGAAATGAGAAGCGCTACAGCTGTCACTTCTTGTGCTAACAAAGGTTTTTCCTAATACTAATACTCGTGTTACTGGCCTCCAATTCTTAATCGCGGCTCGGTCTCTGTTGCTCCTTAAAAACTGCTGCAGATGAAGATCAACATGTAAACAAATAAACATGTATTAAAAAAGATCCCAAACTCACCACTGCAAGGCTTTCTAGCAAACCCACACATTTCTCTTATACAGCAATTTGCGTCTCCAACGCCTCCTGCATCTTAACCTCAGCCACGTCAATATCAGTTGCCAAGAGAGGAACTCAATGATTCCCATGGCATCTACTGATACCACAGTATCAAAAGCATGATTGTACTTCATTACTTTAATAGGACTCCCATGTATCTGAAAAAAAGAAGAAGGTCCAATTTAGTTTTGGTTCATGCTATATGGTGACTATTCAACGGAATTAATAAAGCAAAAATGAATGGACGTCAAAGCCAAACTACCTCTTTAGAAATGGTGGGTTCATTTGTTCCAGCTCTAGCATCATGTATATGCACAAATGAGGAGTTACAATCACTAATAGCAAGCTTGGCTTTGACATTCCCTTTGCAAACCCATTGAACAGCACCCAGGTATATATGGAAGTTTTAACATGACCATCATGTCATAGTTGGGCACATCATATATTTTGCCAAACACATCATTAGAAATCATACAGCAAAGTAAATTGTCTTTACTGACCTGCAGTTGTGATAATCTGCTTTGTAGCAGCAAGACTTCCTATTCTAATTTATGTTTCTGATGTGTCTCTTCATCCAATAAATTTTGAAAGCTTTACCACGTCAGCATTTACACCTGCCTAGACCATGAGGATAATATGTCATGTGATAGTGTTTAGTAATACAGTAAATAAACTTTGTGAAATCTTGGTAAAGCTTACCTACATTAGATATAAGAAAATCTAGACCAATGAATGGAGAAGTTGTGAATTCCTACGGTTGTGCATCCCTTCTTCCGCCCGTTTTCGTAAAGCAATTTCCTTCTGAAGCATTCTCTTTAACTCCATGATATCTTTGATATTTTCATGTGCGTGTATTTGAGTTGAAACCTCCTTAGTCTTCTTGCTTTTCTTTTTTTTTTCCTTCTTCATTGATCCGAAACAACAACACCATTTTGGCAAACAATTTCATGTTTTGTCGGGAGGTCTTTTCTTAGTAGGCGTACAAAGCCTGTCTCCTGAAGACACATCCAGTTCCAACATATATAAGTCATTAAAAAGCCTGTCTCCTGAAGACACATCCAGTTCCAACATATATAAGTCATTGGATTCCGTACAGCCCTTTCATGTTAATCTTAAAAAGCACAAAAAAAAGCAAGAAATTTTCTATTTGCACACATATGTTTGAATACGGTTAGACAGAGGTTAATACTTACATCAAAGAACACGACATTGATGTTAGAATATCGATCATGACGATCGATCCCGTCAAATCGTTGTTGGAATTGCACATAGCAGATTTTCTTTCCAGATGTGGGGTCCATCATGAAGCACATGGATTCACGTAGGGCCTTGCTGTTGTTTATGTAGTGATCACAATCAACATGTATTTTTTCTTTTGTTGGTGTTCACATCAGCAACATTGTTATCTTTATTTGACGCTTCTTGTTTTACTCTCCTTTTACATAATACAGAAAAACAACTCTTCACAGCATTGTTCGTCCTGTTTCATAAACAAAAATAAATGCTCAATTAAGTTCTTGAGTGCAAACTTTTCGATCAAATATACATTATTTACCTTCCTGAAACCACTTTTGCTATCTCAGTCCATCTGTTGCCAAACATCTTTTGGAATCTACACGCTACATGAGCTTCTTGGTGCGAATTCTTCCTGGAACGTTAAAAAAATCTAACGCAATATCACAGTGATTAAATTGACATGAACCGAACATACCCTAACTTCTTTATTCGTGTGTTGAAATTATAAAAAAGTAATTTACCATAACCTTGTCAAGCCAAACCACCATAGTTCTGTAAATACAATAAACATAAGATCATTAGGGTTTTGAGAAAAAGGATGCGTACTTTTGTTTTTTGAACAGCCAAACCACACCAAAAGCCTCCACCATAGTTCTGCAAATACAATAAACCAACATAAGATGGTTAGGGTTTTGAGAAAAGGAGACTGTAACGTTTTTTTTTATTGTTTGTTGAGGCATAATAAAAAAAAGTAGGGCTTTATCACGTTTTGTAATCCTGTATGTTATATAAATTAATTAGGTAATCTTTATGAATTTTGACTTGCAATATAAATTACAAAAGTTGGATTGCTCTAGTGGTAGAGATGTTGGTTTATGTTTGGAGAGAACCCCTGTTCGAACCTTCCTAACTCCTTTTTTAATACATTTAATCTTTGCTTAGGTGGACACATTTAATGTACATAATTTCGAAAAAAATAAAAAAAAAATCGAAATTAATTAAAAACATGCAAATAAAAAAAATTAAAAAATTGATTACATGGCGACAATGTGATGACATGGCAGCTAATGAATTACTGGGCAATGAGGTGGCGTTTACGTGGCATTATCTACGTGTAACGCCTCCTGTTATATATAACATAAAGATATATATATATATATATATATAATATATATATATATATATATATATATATATATATATATATATATATATATATATATATATATATATATATATATATATATATATATATATATATATATATATATATATGCATATGCTTTGCTCTAACTTGTTTTTGTAGCACATCACCATAGCTCGATTCACTGGTGCCCTCAGGAGCACTTAGCTATGGGGAGCTTGTATTCCGTCAACAATGACGATGCCCTTTGAAGGATGCTCGTGTCTACTCTCCTCGACATGAATGACACCTTTTTGATTCTACAAAAAGGGGGAGAAGTAACGGGAAAACTCATTAAAAATTTATCAACGCGTAATTTTACCTAAAATGAGTTTATATTTTGTAATCATCAAAAAGGGGGAGATTGTTAATACAAATAATGTCAAAAANATATATATATATATATATATGCATATGCTTTGCTCTAACTTGTTTTTGTAGCACATCACCATAGCTCGATTCACTGGTGCCCTCAGGAGCACTTAGCTATGGGGAGCTTGTATTCCGTCAACAATGACGATGCCCTTTGAAGGATGCTCGTGTCTACTCTCCTCGACATGAATGACACCTTTTTGATTCTACAAAAAGGGGGAGAAGTAACGGGAAAACTCATTAAAAATTTATCAACGCGTAATTTTACCTAAAATGAGTTTATATTTTGTAATCATCAAAAAGGGGGAGATTGTTAATACAAATAATGTCAAAAACGTTATTCGCATTATTCGATCTTCTTGTGTTTTGATAATCACAAAATATAAAGACATGTTACGTAAAGTTATGGTTAATAAGTTTTTAATCGAGGAAACTCGTTACTTCTACATAGCTTCTACAACGTCACTTCAGGTATGAACAAACTTTATACCGTCATTAATTTGGTGATCAAAGAAGTTTTTATTTTCTTATAAACATATATTTTTAAGTTTGACAAAACATTTTCACAAAAGTACTTCTGTGTTTTTAAAGAAATGTTTTATTAAGAAAATATATTCAAAATTCAAACTTATAACAGCTAGTTTTCCCTCCAAAATAGCTGAAACTTCACCAAATAAGTTTTCACCACGTTAAGACAAAAATGGGAGCATTTGTCGGGACGGTCCCTTAAAGTGGACGACATCCCTTAGTGATAAAGGACCGTCGCCTATTTACGGGACCGTCTGGCTCTCTCCTATCGTCTATAAATACTGAACTGTTACACTTCAGAAAAGAAGGTTTTTCACACACAAAACTTTCTATTTTTATTTTCTCTTTAGTCTTTGATCACTATAACATGTCAGTATATGTTTATAAGTGATTTCCTCTTCCGTCAAGTGCAAGAGAAGAACTCTCGACATCAATGAAGTCTCGAATGTTATAGGTGTCCACACACAAATGTAACAAGTGTTACGGTGATAGGTTCTGTAAATAATGTCATTGTTTTCTGACTTGTGTGTGAATCGAGGATGGGGATATTTGTGTGAACTTTGATGGTGATGTAGATCCAAGAAGTCTTGTAACTAGATTAGTTCATGTATTGGTGTGAGGAGAATGATGTCCTAGTGTGTAGGTTATGACTTAGTCGAGTCATTATGTAAAGACTTGGTTCGGGTGATGAACCAAGTTAGTCAAGTGTGTGAAGGCTTGGTTCGGGTGAAGAACCAAGTGTGTCAAAGTGTGAAGGCTTTGTTCGGGTGAAGAACCAAGTGTGTCAACTATGTGAAGGCTTGGATCGGGTGAAGATTCAAGATGGACAAGAGTGCTTGTTCGTGTGGCTACGTGGGCCTTGGAGTAGATTGGTTCTAGCTACAATTAGAACTTGACATTATGCTTAGTGTCGTTAAGCCTTGTGTAAGCATGTGTACGGATTGCTCCGCCTGAAGGAGTGTGTTGATATAGTGATTGATAACTCTCGAGTGTGGTACTCGGGGAGTGTAGTAGGACGGAGAGTGAGCTTTGTGTCGAACTACTATAAATCGCCGCCTCTCTTTGGTTGTGTTCTTTCCTTACTCTTTACTTTACTTGTTTATTTATGCATGTTATTANTTAAGCCTTGTGTAAGCATGTGTACGGATTGCTCCGCCTGAAGGAGTGTGTTGATATAGTGATTGATAACTCTCGAGTGTGGTACTCGGGGAGTGTAGTAGGACGGAGAGTGAGCTTTGTGTCGAACTACTATAAATCGCCGCCTCTCTTTGGTTGTGTTCTTTCCTTACTCTTTACTTTACTTGTTTATTTATGCATGTTATTAGTCAAATTGGTATCACATAACAAGTAGAGTTCAATAAGTTTACAAAAGAATATTAACCGGACCTAAAAACGGCGAAATGTTTTAACAACTAAAAAGAAACGGTGAAACTATTCAACCCCCTCTTCTAGTTTCCACAACATTTGCTTCATTGGTCAAGTGATTCTCCCACACTCTTGCTATGTACTCATCTTTAGTACAAGATACCCCTAGTACACCCCTCAGAGCCTATCCTTTTTGTAGTTCTCGTGATATTTCGGTAGATTCCGAAATATTAATGAAGAATATTGTTTACAATCCACCCCCAAATGTACTTCCAAACCAACTTAGCCTTCCTTATATGTACTAATCTTTAGTGCATTATTGTTACAACATATTTGTTAAACCGTTTGTCAATTTTCTAGTTGATTACATGGTTGCTAAGTCGAGTCATATATTGTAAATATAGTTTTGGGACGATTAGGACTCATGGGTAAAGTACTAGTTATTATAAAGTAATTGGGAAGAAAGTCAAATGTTACTACCCCCATATGCAAGGTTGCAAAAATCGTGAATCGGTAGACGGGCGGTCGACCACCTTGTAGCTTGTAATCGGTCTAGGCGGGGTTAATCGGTGATTAATTGGATTAGCATTTTTGGCAAATTTGGGGTATTTCCTTCAAGTTTTGTGTATTTCTGGCGAGTTTTATGTATATCCGACAATAATAGATTTAAACAGTTACTATAAGTGATCAAAATAAATTTACGATGAGTTTTGGGTACTTCTGGCAAGATTTTTAGGTTTCCGAAAAGTTTGAACACCATTGACTGTCGCTGATCGCCGTGACAATGCTTGACCTATTTATTTGACCCAGTTACATAAATCGGCAAGGTTGGTGGTTTTGTGGCACCTAGGCGGTGATTAATCGGCCTTGTAAACCTTTTTTGCAACACTGGCCATATGTACGTTAATGTTTTTAAAGTACTCCACGTATCTTAATCTTTGCAATCGGGTCATTAGTTAGTTTTTATTTATTTAAAGTTGAAGTGCAGCGATGCAACTATAAATCGCTTTTTTATGGATGTATATTTTGGATCGCAGGGCAAGTGTATGAAAAAAAAGGTAAAAAGAAAAAAAAAAAAAAAAAGAAAAAGAAAAAAAAACATACGGACTAGCATCCCGTCTTTTATTTTTGTTTCAGTTAAGAAAGTGTCAAAGAAAAAGACAAAAAGAGTTAGTAGTTAGCGAGTCGAGTCGAGTCTTGGCATAGCAACGTCACCTTGTACATGTAATTAACTTAGATTATTGACTTGCCACCAGTAAAAATCTCTGTATCCACAAAACTGTGTTTTCCCTACTCGTACACCTAACGTTATAACCCATTAAATGTCTTTTTTTTAAAGGTAAATTTTATTGCCACCAAAAATATATAAACAGAAACCAACCCATGGCAAACCATGAACACACTCATGGAGCATTAGGTGGGCAATACAGACTAAAAACACAAAATACAACACAACTAACAACAATACAAGAAGCCTAAACTGATATAAAATCCAAAAAGAGAATCCAAGCCAAAGAGCAAACCAGCTACCAAATAGCCCAAAAACATTGAAGATAATCCAACAGCCCAAGACAACAACCAATGAAATAGTAGAAAACCATCCATAGAAAAGTGCAAGGAACTCATTAATCAGCCATCCACATGACAACCAACAAACTGAGAATGAGAGGGAAAAATAGGACCATAAGCACTCAGGGTAGGAAACCACTTAGCGAACGAGATAAATCCTTTAACAATCATAAGAGTAATCAACAGTAGAAGGATGTCTCTGCTAAGGATGTCTCTACATTAGCACACCCAACTAAAGGCAACAACAACTTATAAAGGAAAGGCTTCATTCCCAAGAAAGTTAGCCATCTACCAATCCACAATGTATCCTAGGTGCTTACGCTAAAGTGGTGGAGATTTGATCCGTTTTAAAGCCTATAGTAATCTATGTGCTATGATAGGTTGAGAGTGTTTATTTTTTTCGTTTCCATACATGTTATATAACTTATACACCCGAGAGATGTGAGAATCCAAAAACTTATTGTGAGGTGCTAGTATAAAATTTCCGTGCTTGTTAGGACTATTGTGGAACGAATGTATGCTGTAATTACTTTTATACCAATCCTAAATGACACCTAACTTGTAAATTGACTAGGTTAAAAGCACATTTTCTCTAGGACAAGCAAATCTAAAGTGTAGAGATATTTGATACGGATTTATTTGATACCTTTTAAAGGGGTCATTTAAGCCCGAATGTCATAGGTATTTGATCAAAGATTGCCCTAAATCGTTTCTTTTTGCATATATATTTTCGCATGCTTTTCATAAATCGTGTAACATCTTGCAGGAACCATTAGGGCTCGAATTTTAGAACTCTTGTAAGGGTTTTACATTACCCAAAACCCATGTTTCAAATAAGTTAAGTAATTCAATTTTAATCATTTAATATGTCTATATGTTGTTTGATTATGTGTTTTTCTTGTCTTCACTTTAACATGCTAGGCTAAATATAATTGTGTTTGCTTAGATCTAATGAAACCTGGTTATTAATTATTGATTTTTGTCTCTTGTTTGAGTGGTTGTTTGCATTAGGAGTAGGAAAACTAGCTATAATCCTGACAACTGTTAGCTTGAATGTCCGACTTAACGCCTTCACACCTTAGAGTGCACTAGCTGGATTAATTTGTTGTATTTATTGCATGGGTTGCGGCTTGATAGTAGGAGATGACTTAATTGTCACTTGTAGATCTAGGGTTTTCTAAAGGAGACTTATACACTCACAAAGTTAAGGGAATTTGGCACCACCCAACAACAACATAGGAATACGACGCGCAAATTAAACAAGGACGTGACAATTTGACTAATCAATAAGAGGTAACTAGAGAGTAAAGAAATATAAGTAAACACGTTTTCCTCATTATAAGAGTTACCACTTTACTTTTCATGTTTATTAGTTTAATTTAGTTTAATTATTTAGTTTTGTTTTAGTTAATTAGTAGCCAAAACACCCACTATTCAAACCCCGAGATTTAAAATTTCCTTTATAAAAACATAAAAAGAATCATCCCTCACCTTTAGACCTATCTCGACATACACTTCGGCCTTCACATACACTATTCCTCTAGAGAACGATCAATCCGCGTGTCATGTCTATACTACACTACAACAGTTAGGTACACTGCCTAGGAGGATTGTAAAACTTTTTATAAGGTCTTGCAACCGCCAAATCAATGGCAATATGTGATGTTAAATAGGCATGATTGTAGGAATTTAAAACATACAAAGAAGAAAAGAGAAAATAGAACTAACATGACTGGTTTTAGCATAATGAATAGGTGTTTATACACTTTAATCATAAAGACCCGTTAACACTTCATTTCCCCGCTAGTTTTTATCCACAAGAACTGGATTTTATACAACCAGTCTCTATTAATGGGTTTTTATAGGTGTTTTTGTAGTTTTGATATTACTTATAGAAGATGATGTTTTGATCTTTAAGTAAAGATGTCTAGGCGGGATATACGGAAATATAACTTTCAAATTAAATATTAAAAGATATATAAATCAAGTTTTTACTAGCTCAAACTCAAAGAAAAAGTGAATTGCACGTAGAATTCATTGAGGGAGGATGCATCTCATATCCAAATGCAACTCTAAATTGCCAAACATTACGGGATAGGTTCCAATAGGTATACAATAATTACTAGGAAAAGAAGTTGAAGTCCACCAACTTCACAATATAAACCTTGGAAGCCCTATTTTGTAACCAAGTCTCTTGACATCATCTTGAACCTGTTGTCTAAATTCTCTAAAACTGAATCTTTTATAAATGGAATTTTCGGCACCACTTTGTATCATTGTATCATAGGATGGACAAAAGAAATAAGCAGTGGAAAACCTTTGAGATTGTTTATTAGCCAGCACTCGGTGCTTAACACTCTTATAAACATCATTGCTCCATGCCTGAAATACATTATAGAACGTTAGAAGACAGTTTAATAGCAAATCTCTGATATTGATCATTAGAATATTTTCAATTGGTTTGATAGTAGTTTATGGGTAGTAATGTGAAGAATATACTATTAAAAATATATCCAAACCTGAAAAAGATCCCCAATATTGATGATTAGAGCATCTTTATTAGGTTTAACAGCAATCCATTTTCCATCCTTGACTAATTGCAATCCTCCAATTTGATCTTGATATAGAATGGTAAGAAAATCACTATCGGTGTGCGGCATCAACCCATAAACTTGTGAAGAAATTGGGCAAGGCGGATATCGATTCATACGAAGGTAGCAAGTGCTAGGCAAACAGTTTTTCCGGAAAAAATCCGACTTATGGCCGAGTTGCTCAGCCAAAATCTCTGCTATGTTTTCTGCCAAGTCAGAAACCATCGTTGCAAATTGCTCCATCGTGTTGCTGAATGAAAATAAAAGTTAAAATTAAGATTCTACTTATTCATTGAGTATAACTTTTACCATCATGAGTAAACTATCTTTTAATCAAAAATTATAACCAACATATAAATATTGTGGATTATTATAATATTTCAGTTTGTATTTTGGACGTATATTTCTAAATCTACATGAATCATACTACATGGCAAATGATGATAGAATCAGGGTGGGTTAAAGGGGTTCTAAAATGCCCATGAAATTTTTCGATGTGCTGTTAATTTTTGTTAAAAAATATTTGGTTTTTCATAAATGCACCCCGTCCATAATAATTGTGTTTCTAGTTTTTTAAAAATTTTCATAAATGCACATGCCAATATGTGTACTTGTATGTCCCAAGATGTATAGATACGCGTACTGAGAAATATTTATGCAATAACCGAAGACATGGTCACAGGGATAAATATTTTATAGCCTGTGCATCCCCATGCTTCCTACTGAGTCGACTGTTGATTAGCAATTTTTCCAAAACCAATATCTCCTTTAAGAGCCTTCTTCTAACTACGCTTGCTAAGTTTACAACTTTGGTATGACTATGATGTCATTACATCGTGGATTCACATTCAACCACTTCGATCATTAGATAAGTTTAATTGATTTAACTGATCTATTGTCCATCGTCCCTTTGTTAATCCAATCTAGCTTAAAATTCTTGACTTTTACATGTGATGTCCATATATCCGTGACATAAAAAATTAGATAAAAATGTTGGGGCTATAATTTTTTGGTAGTGGTAAAATCTAATCGGTAACTTTATGACTAGAAATACGTGTGCCTATTGGGGGTACACACGTATACACTGAGGGGATATTTTATAAATACGATTAATGTATTTATAGTATATATATTAATTATACTAATATTTCATGAAATCACTGACGGTTGTTATTTATACCGTCAGACGTTATAACTAACTCATAGACGTTTAAATAACAAGTAAAGGACGAGTTAATTTATTTAACACCCCACACGATTGGAAAAATGAGGTGGGGGGGGGGGTTTGAAAGTGGGCGGAAAGTATTAAGGAGGACGTGTTTGTATTTGGCTTGCACTCTAAGCTATCTCAAAGCTATATAATGAACCCTTTAATTCATTATTTGTTTCCCTTATAAACCTAGAACTAAAAGAAAAAAAATCCCCCACCCTTTTCTAGTCATAACCAATCAGCCTAACACATAAACCCTTAGGGTTTCGACCGATCATCTTCAAACAAAAGTAAAAGTGCTTAGCTGTTTATTCATGATACGAGAACTAGCATTCTAACATTCTTCTATAACGTGTAGTGTATGCAACCTTAGAGGTGACTTGTTTTATTCACTATTACTGTTTCGTGATCCTCAAATATTCAAGATACAATAACTGAGTTTGATCATTCAAGAAAACCCAAGAGGTTAGTAATTTATTTGCATACGTGTTAATTCATATACATCAAATGGGATCCCTAGTTAGACGTTCTTTCAGCTGCGTATACTTGTATAATAATAGTTATTAGATCATAAAATCCCAACGGTGGCATTTCGAGTCATCGTTTGATGTTATGGGTTACACCAAAACACGTAAAAACTGACCTAAAATGCTTGTTTTCGTTGAGAGCTTTTTAAACAGACCATATGGCATATTTTTTTATGAAAAGTCAACCCATATGTTCCTTAAAAATCAGTAGAAGAGAACCCTAGATCTTTGTTTTTTACGTGGTCATGACTGTGTGTTTACGTGCTTTAAATTCGTCGTTTTTAGCTTTTACGCATAGATTACTTGGTTATTTGTTTCTCATGATAACTACATGCATACCTGTCAAGAATAGCATGTCAACCTCTTGTACAAAACATATAATTAATAAGTTAATTGGTTAAAAGGGCTAGATCGATAAATAACTTAGTTTTAAACACGTGTGTGATTTATTTTGTTTGTTTGCTGAATTCTTGACCTTGTGGCACTAATTTATTGATTTTCGTCACTCTTTGATGACTTGGCCTGACTCATGGAAAACAACAACCTGACTTTGAAGGCCTGACCCTTGGATACTCTGAACCTCACTCAGACCCTGATAGCACTGAATCAAAAATGATGAAAGATCCCAAAGATTGCATTCGTAAATCACAACCTTTGCTTAAGGGACACCTAGAAGATTCTTTTGAATCAGGGAGAGACATACAACTCTCTAATGATAGGAACACAAACCCTTCACTTCAAAAAAAATATTCCAATCATGGCATTCTAAAATCACATCTTTTGCCAGAGGGACACAGGGAAACTAAAACTTCACAAATCACCTTATATCATTATTGCACTTTTATGCTCTAAAGACCTAGCAGATCAATCTCAGTCTGCCGGTGAGGAGTTAAATATTGAAACTAATCCTCTAACACTTGTTTCAGATACAAATGATATCCTGATGGATGAATCTTCCTCTGAGATAGAGGAGATACCTGATGATGAGATTAATTTTCGCTCAGTGTGCGATGAAGATATGGAAAATAAAGTGCTTAGCACTATTGATGAAATGCTGAAAGAAGATGATGAAATGGAAAAAGAAGAGAATGAGAAAATATCTACTCCACCTGAGTCTCCTCCAAGAGTTGATGTTGGGTCCGATTTTGACTCAATTGTCTCTAACAAGTATTTAAAGATAAAATAGCTTAATTAATTTTGTCTCTGATAAGGATTAGGGAGAACAACACTCACCGATAAGGATCAGAGAGTAAGACACCCCTTGATGGAAATTAGAGGTCTTACTCTCTGATGGTTATCAGAAAGTGTTACTCTTGATGGTTATCAAAGTGTGTTACTCCGTGATAGTTATCAGTGAATGTAACTCACTAATAATCATCAGTGGATGTAATACACTAATATAAGAAATCAGTGAGAGTTGTATAAAGCTCCATCAACTATCAAGCTATACGGAAGTTGAAGACCAACTAAAGAAACACTTTGTAAACTGATGCGGTATTAGTGAGTAAAGTAAAAGGAGTTACAAACAACACCAGAGTCACTCAGATCTGACAAATGTCTTAATGACTCCAAAGAATTATCTTTGAAGAGCAACTTAGTCTCTGAAGAATGGGCGGGAAACGTTTTGGGATAATAAGCAAAAGGTCTTATCAAAGGACGATAAAGCCCTATTTGGGTACAAAAAGTTGTCAGCACTTGTAAACCAAAAGTACGCTCAACTTAGTATATTGTGCTATCTAGTACAAGTTGGTAAACTACTATACCCTTGTGACTCTAAATTATTTTCCCTTCTGTTTAAAGGAAAATTTGTAACCAAGATAGGGAAGGATTCTAAACAAACACATAAAGTAATACTTAGTATTATAGTTGAAAGGATCTCTCTCCTAGCAACGAACTAAGCAAAGGTAACTGCCACTAGTAATTCTAATAGGAGAGTTTCATTTGTCATCAATCGAAATTGTGTGCTATGAGCTATTCATTGTAAATCTTTGATTCATTTCTAGTAAGATTTATAAACGTTGAAATGTACAAATAGCGCTATTGTGGTTTTTGGTGATGTGGTTATTATTCTTATTATTAGTAGTAAGATATCATCATTTGGTCAAACTGTGTGGACCAACAAGTGGTATCAAAGTGGATGGGTTTCTATTAATCCAGATCCGTTCTTGAATGACTGCTAATAATCCATAGCCATTCTTGAATGACAGCTAATAACACAAAATCAAAACCATCCTCTTCCAACCCCACAAAAATTTACCCTCCCCAATAACCGTCCCGCTTCATTTCTACAAGATTGGGTTTTATCATGATGATCTTGTGCAAAATGAAGCTTCATCTACTTCCTCTCTAGCTTTTTTAACCACCCTTTTCAGCTCTTTTAACCACCCTTTTCTTAGTACTACTTTCTTGCAAGTCCTTTCGTTCAGGAATAAAGTTCACTGGGACACAGTGTCCTGAGTAAATGTTTTCATCCTAAAATTTTTGTTTCAAAGGTGCTTGTGAAAGTGTGAGTGTGTTTATCTCACAAACTATGAAGAGTGGTTATGCTAGTTATGGAAAATGTTTACTCTCATTAGCAACCAAGATTGAGTTAAAGCATCATCAAAGGCTATTAATGAGGCATCTAAAGCCGTTGTTGATGGAGAAGCATCAGGGGAAGGATGGTTTGTCTTCACTCGTGCTGAACAAGAGCATTAGGGAGTGTTCGCTAAATTGTGAAGTTCCTAATCCTCAAGAAACTTCACTGAAGACATCAACAACAAAGGAACAATCTTCATTGATTTTTCCCTTTATTTTCCTTTATTGTACATCAGTTTGTAATAAGAAGCTGTTATGCACACTTAAAACTGATTTAATTTTGGCTATCTCTGTATTTCAACAAGAGACTGTGAGGTAGAATAGCTGACCCAACAATCTCTTACTAGTATAAAGATAGCCAGTTACAATACTAAATGAGCTGAATCAATGGTGACTCTTACCTATGATACTGATAGTTCAAGGTTTGCGAGTCTAAATCTTCTTCAGCAACAATGAGGAATCAAACTGTAACTATGTATTATTCCATTTATTGTTGCAATTCAGTTTGTTAGAAGAAGCCGTTATGCTCACTTACTACTGATTAAGATTAGGCTATTTGTATACTCAAATTGGGGGAGATTGTTGGGACTGATTTCGACCAAATTGTCTCTGACAAGTATTTAACCATAAAATAGCCTAACTAATTATGTCCCTGATAAGGATCAGGGAGAACAACATTCAATGATAAGGATCAGAGAGTAAGACACCCCTTGATGAAATCATAGGTCATACTCTCTGATGGTTATCAGAAAGTGTTATTCCCTGCTGGTTATTAGAGAGTGTTACTCCTTGGTGGTTATCAGTGAATGTAACTCACTAATAATCATCAGTGGATGTAACTTATTGATATAAGAAATCTTTGAGAGTTGTATAAAGCTCAATAAGCTTCAGGGAAGTCAAAGACCAATTGAAGAAACATTTTGTAAACTGATGCAATATCAATGAGTAAAGTATAAGGAGCTACAAACAACACCAGAGTCACTGAAATTTGACAAAAGTCTCAATGACCCTGAAAACTTATCTCTGAAAAGCAACTTAGTCTCTGAAGAATAAGCTTGAAACTTCTTGGGAAGATAAGCAAAAGGTCTTATCAAAGGAAGATAAAAGCACTATTTAGGTACAAAAAGTTGTTAGCACTGGTAAACCAAAAGTACACTTAACCCAATATACTAGGCACTTGCGATCCATTACAAGTTGGCAAACTACTATACCCACATGATTCTACTGTATTTTCCCTTCTATTTAAACGAAACTTTGTAATCAAGATAGGTAAGGATTCTAAACAAACACATAAATTAATAATGTATTATAGTTGATACGAGCCCCTCTCCAAGGAACAAACTAAGCAAAGCTAGCTGCCACTACTAATAGGAGAGTTTCATTTGTCATCAACTGGGATAGTGTGCCGTGAGTTATTCCTTGTAAATCTTTGATTCATTTTTTATAAGATTTATAAATGTTGAAAAGTACAAATGATGTTATTATGGTTTTGGGTGATGTTATTATTATTCTTTTTATTAGTAGTAAGATATCGTTATTTGCTCAAACTGCATGGACCAACAATTGATCCGTCAATAGAGAAAGAAATCATTAGAGAGTCTTCAGCACAGTTATGGATGATTCTACAGAGCCTAACCTCAGCACCATCTCTTCTCAAGAACATATTCATGTGCCCAGTCTGCGTGATGTTCCGGGTCTAGAGGCCAAATAAATTGCTTTGCTCAAGAAACCATCTGCTGAAAAACAATGACATGACCCTTGGTACAAATTCATTGGCATTCAAGAACTTACAGCTGCTAAAGAAAGAGGAGCAGGAACAAGAGGTTGTCCTCTCCCGGCCCAGTATTTCCGCAGCTGCTACCGTGGTTGTTGCCAAAGGGGATCCCCCATTCCGAGTCTAGGCAGAATATTGGGAAAGTGTCTACAAAATGTTCATATTCGAACTTTGTTTTCTAGAGTTAATCTCATGGGAGCCTATGTTCGAACTGCAGTTATATCTTAATTATTACTATTAACAAAAGTTAAAACTTAATAACAAATACGTTATACCTTAAAACAAAGTAAATAAAAGAAATAACAACCCGTTGGTCAAAGGAAAGGGGTCCTGATGAGCCAAATTATGAATCACTGATCATAGATCAATTTATAAACCCGTATATATGATCTAAAATTCTAAATAAATATATTTATGTGTAAACTCCATAAGTGCGCAGAATTTATAATACCTAGTAAACCCTACAAGGCGTTTAGATACAAACACCCACTGATTGTTTAAACTTCTCCGAATTGCCTATTCCTCCTGTTGATAACAATGAAGACTTATTTCATAAAATACGTGTTATATATTTCTTAAAGATTAAAAATAAACTTAAAGTTATTACTGTACGTATATGGTTAGAAAATCAAACACACATCTATCAATTTACAATCAGGTGTTGTAATGCTTCGCCTTTTTCTATTCCCATTTTTAACTTATTTTTCTTGTGAGGTTTAACTTGCGTCTTTGTGTGTGGCCACGTATTTATCTTTTATCACATAAAAGTCGAAAGTAGTTGAGGTGTAACTCAAGCTCGAAGTTAATGATATTTGCCGACTATGTTATGATTCTTTTTGTGCTATGATATAAGTTGTTGAATTTCATTTCCTCTTTCGTCACGGTCAATTCTAGTAGTCAGCTCATTAACTATACTTGTCAGCTTTGACAAACAAACTTTATTGAATAAGTTAGAGTATATAGAGTTAGGATCAAATGAGAAATATAACTAAGATGAGAAGAATGAGAAGAAACCACAACCACAAATATGAGATGTACTCACAAAAATAGATGCATCTCCCTATTATTTCTCCTTCCTTATTTTAAATACAAGGCCACAATTGTTTCTCACTCTTCTCATTTCAATAATTCTTCTCACTAGATCCATACTCAGAGTATATATTATAATTAGTGAGCCGAAATGTACAATAATATATAATTTTTTAGAGACATTGCGTCCGTCATCGTTCACCATGATTTTTACTATAACTCTTAAAGATATCTGGACTATAAATAAAATGAATATTTTAGTGAATTTAACAACATTAATTTACTAGCCGTCGACATCTACAAGAGTACAACTAGGTTATCGTAAACATTATATAACGGGTGTTGGTTATTGGTAAAATAAATTAATACCATCACTAAATATCTGATAAAATAAATTATACGATGTCAGACTGTCAGATCAGGCTGTCGCCGTGAGGCCTACTTGAAGGTTGAAGTTCGACCGCGAGTATGGAATGATCTATTCTAAATACCGTGCTCTGATTGATTTAAGCTAGATAGATTTTGCCTTAAATAACTAACGTATCTCTATTGCTTTCTATCATGTTGTGATTATATCTTTTATATATTTTATGTTGTATTTTTGAGTGAGGGGTCATTTGAAAAGAGTATTAGGGTGCGTTTGGTATGACGACATCAATCACAATAGGAATGATTTTCAAAGTAGTGGTGGGTTTCTCGTTATGAAAGATCAATATATCTTACCCTTTTGAGGTATATGGAGTATGGAGCATTTCTATCATTTATTATCATAATTGTGGGCTCTCTCATCTTAAACAAACACATTTAATCACTTTAATAGTAATAGTGTCATCTCCATAGTCGGATACCAAACGCACACTTAGTTGTATGTGTTGTTCTTTAATAATAGTTGTAAATAGTTTTTCTTTTTTTACTTGAAATCCTTGAAGTGTATTTATGAAAATCTTAAAAGTTTAAGCATTACATGTGCAAAAGAGATTGCGGAATAATCCATAATTTTTCATCGATAACCAGCAAAATCCATAATTTTAGATAAATGAATTAATATGAAAAATAAAAATAATAACAGAAGGTACGTAATTTATGTCAGTTGTAACATACCTGAGGCTAGTGAGACCACCCATGTTGGAGATATCAGTTAATGGTACATGGAAAGCTTCTGACCACGCAACCTGCCTTAAACGAGTTGCTGAAGGAGTTCCCCAACGATAACTACCTTCCGGAAAATTCGATTCACATTTGTTTTTGGCCTTAACGTGAAACGTATTTTTAAACACTTTCATTTGTTCGTATCTCATTTTCTCTAATATATCATTCGAAACACCATGATTTATGACTTGGAAAAAACCCCATTTCTTTGAAGCCTCGGCGATTTCTTTCTTGCATTTTGCACTTTCCCACCCTTCACCACATAATCGGCTTAAATCAATCACTGGCAAATCCCACTCTTCTACGTTGTCAAAAACACCAATAACATTCTTTTTGGATGTGTCTTCTTTTTCTAATAAGTTCTTGTAGAATTCAAAAAATGGCGGGTCAGATTCTTCCATAGGTAGTGATTGAAACTTCAGTATAAAAGAAATTTTGAAGAGTATAAGAAGAATCAATAAATATGTATTGTTTTTTCTTGGTTAATTGAAAACTTCAGGGGCTAAAATCAGCGTTGCTGGTTGTCACGGTTTTTGTAAGGAGCGCACAAAGCAATCGTAAGTTAATAACGGGTTCAGTATCTATGTGATAGAAGATGATAGAAGTGAAAAATCAAATATCAACTTTAGATGTGCATAAGGGATTGTGGAAGAAGAATGGCTAAGGACAAGAGAAATTTGTCTATTTACGTTTCTTGTTGTTTCGTCATCGATAAAAACGTTACCGGTTCCTTGTTAGTTTTGAAAAAGTTTTATATGATAGATATTGAGACAAAGGTGATGCATGTCATTTGGTGTTGATGTTATCATAATGAGCATGACACATGTACTATACATATATAAAGCCATCTCCAATGCAAGGCGTAAGACTATTGCTAATGGTGACCATCACTTTCTTACTCAAACAACTCCGTCACGTAAGCGTCATCTCAGCTTTCTCTCTCCACAACTCCACCCCAACCACAATTTGTTAGTGGTGACAACAAAAACAACCTCATAACCTTTTTTTTTCACCATTTGTAGCAAAAATATTTCAAACATGGGCTAAAACCGTTATTTTTGTAAATCATTTGGCACTTATTTTGACTTGTATAAGTACTAAAGTTAGGAAAGAAATGTAATTACTATAAAATTTGAGGGTGCAAAATGAAAATGGCCCAAAAGCATCTTCTTCCTCGTCATTCACACACCCCTGTTTCATATCAAATACATAATGCACAAAGAAAAAAGGTGCAACGGTTGAAAACAAGCCCCTAACGTTCCAAAATTAAAGGCTTTATCATTCAATTGTTTCGGTTGGGAGTGCAACCGAGTTTTGGAAAAAGTCATGGGGTGACACGTTGCTTTTGAGAGAGCTAGGGGGAGAGGCGCGTTAAGTTGCATTGTGGGCTTGTGGTTGCCAAGCAATGCCCAGCAGCATCAGTCTAATAGAGTTCAGTATCCTGTCAAATCATCGTTACATCAACATCTCATTATTTTATACGAAACTCTCACAATGTTTTGAACTTTACACAATTAATGCATTTTACATCAGTATAAATTTAGTCATTTTCTTAAAAGTACAATAATATAAAAATAAAAGATAATTTACATAGAAGTTAAAAAGACACAACTTAATTGCATAACTAGACTATAATCTATAAGTATCATACTACAATAATCTAAACTAAAATTGTACCTTTCTTCAAACTACGTTGCATGGTTTCTGTCAAATTATATTGTCATCACCAGCGAAATCAACTAACAATTTTCTTTACTTTTATATGAATACAAGAAAGAGTCTCAATATTCATTACAGTAGTATTTTGTATATATGAGTTTTAGTAATACATTATCAGCCTCCATTAAATGTTGTTGTGTGAAAATCTCCAGCTCTAAGCAACTAAAATACTGAGTAATACAAGCATGTAAACAATTGCTTAAAATTTTCTAGTTGCGAAACAAATAATTATTTTATTAGCATGTGGCCCACTTATTTTTATTTCATTTAAAGATAGATTGTTAAGAGACATTTATGCGTATTAATAGACGGAAGACAATAAATTATACTTTCAATGAGGTGGCAACTTTTTGGTTTGAACGTAGGCCACGTACTCGGAGTGTGGACGCTCTAAAGAGAGGATTCAATTTCGGAAGTTGCCGACCAAGGATTTTGAACAACTTTATAATCCTGAAATTATATTTTACTATTGTTATTTTTATTTATTTATTTCTTTTTATTGGGACTTAAGGACTATAATTAATTAATTAACCGGAATATACGTAAACACTAAATCAATCGCTACATTACTAGCAAGCTAGTGATTAATGGTTCTCCTGGAAATGTCAACTTGTTAAAATCTAAGTGAGGGTTGAGAACAATAATGTCGCGGCACAAAGTTGCATTAAAGGGATGTTTCTTTAAAGATAATGACATCTATGTTTACTAGTTTTAGATCTCCGTGCACGTACGATGTTTTGGGTTTAATTTTTGTTAGATTAGTTTTATGTGTTTTAGGTTTAAATTTATATATTAAAACTAATACGATACGTTTTTAAATTATCGTCGACCTCATTTATTGTGCAATCTACGACAAATATATCGGGGTCACTAAAATGCTTTTTATTAGCGTGTTGCTTGTAAAGTCGGTCATTTGGGCCTCCATAAATATTTAAATACATTTCATATAATTTAAATCAGAAAACACACGTATGGTTATCATAAAACTATATAAATTCATTTTAATTTTGTTATATCATAAACTAAGTGATAAAAATACATAAACAATTCAAAGTAATAATCATTTTCAAGTGGACATTTGCAAGTTCTTGAATAGTATGATTTTTGTTTTTTTTTCTCCACATCAAACCACAGCCTTGTAGTTTTAAATATATAAAATTTATATTGTGCAATAATAAATTCAAATATAATTCTCCTTAAAATAAAACATAATATAATTAATATAAAACATTGTCCCAAAATAATAGATGGAATGGAAACAAAAAATTATTAATCATGAATTTCATAAGGCTCAAATCTGCAACTTAAACGATCCCAATCATCCATCCTTGTCATGCGCGTGGCCTTTTTAATTTAAGCATCCTAAAAGCATGTATAATATTGTAATAATTAGAATACTACGCAATGATATTTCAATGTATCTCAACAATTCTTAAAAGTTTTTCACCATATTTTTTTTATACGTATACCTTATTACTTTTATAAAGCTCAGGTACAACTTGATAATCATCCGTCATTTTAAGAACATTATACACGTGTCTGTCCCCCTCAATATTGTAACCAGAAATTTCAACTTTAAAAGCAAACTTCCTACCCACAAACTTTTCAAAAACTTGTGGGAAAGTGTTGATGTCACCGATCTGTGTAAACATAATACTGTTACTGATTACAAAAGTAAATGTTTAGTAGTATTGAAACACTGTAAATTATTTGCGTACGTGTTTTTGTATTTCTAACAACTGCTGATCAATCATGTTTATAAGTCTGGCACTTCTCTGTCAACATTATGAAGGCAGTACCCCCACTAACATCAGCAACTCTTGCATGTAACAAGAACCTACAGTATTGTATTCAAATGCTAATATCTCATGAATTTACATAATTATAAATTTAATAAAGATTTAGTAAAACAGTAATACAGTACTTGGGCACAACAATTTTTGAATTAACTTTGCAAATCTTGCACCACAAATCATTATTTATTGTGATGAAATCTGTAGGATTTGGGGCAACACCAATCACATTATTCATATTAGTAACTTTCCTGTTACAATCATAGCAACTCATATAAAACCATGATATGTCAGTATCGAAGGATACAATAGATGCCAAAACAAAAACATCGCACTTCTGTCAAATAAAGGAAGAAATAAATGTCTGTTAGTCAATATTTTTTAAAATTATAAGCTGTATTTAAAAAAAAANAAAAAAAAAAAAATATAATAATTAAAAAAATAAAAAAAAAAAAAAATAAAAAAAAAAAAAAAAAAAAAAAAAAAAAAAAAAAAAAAAAAAAAAAAAAAAAACCCTAAGATAATAACCTTATGTAAACCAAGAACATCTTGTATAGATATTTGGGGAAACATGTTCAAGAAATCATCAGTGTAACATTTGTAGTTGTTTTCTTTGCTTAGAGATATTCGTAAAGATATTATGTCTTCATCATCTTCAATCAGCAGCCTTTGTAAAAACGAACAATATTTAGTACTGGTAACATGAAAAATAATATATATGTTACTGTTAAACATAGACATATGTTTCACATACTTGTGTTTGAATTCTTCAATTTCGGGCAACTTTGAGTTTATGAACAAACGGTTGGCATGATAACCATTATGAATGCTTATATTATCTGTAAAACAAAAAAATAGATTAAATCAGAAAATCATGCATGCGCAAAATTTTGGCTTATGTGTTAACATTAGATAATCATTACCGCTCCAAATTTTACACCGGGCATATTGAAAAATTATAACGTTGCTTGTATTGTTATAGTTATCATCATCAGAAACATATGTGCCTAATTGCCACGCATGCTCTTCGTATAAAGTGCAATACAAATGATTACGACTGTAGAAACAACCCAACTAAAATATTAGTCCTTTTCACAATTTAAAGGTGTGTGAAAACAATTGTTTGGATATGAACAACATACTTTAAATCCATAACGTTGCAATCCAATTTCATCTTAGGCTGTCCATTGATTTCCGTGTCTTCAATATCATAACATCCCGATAAAAAGCCTATCAAGTCTACATAAAGTAGAAAATATATTTTGTAAAATAAAACAATTAAGAAGGATATAATATAAGTTGGAAATAAAAAATGCATACTACAAAACTTACCAATGCAGGTGTTATCTTCCACATGGTAGTTTAGTAGCTTGTCGAATTCAACAAAATGGAAATGATTATAACCGACTTTAAAACTGCTACATTCCTTCACTCTTGTGTTTTTGTTAAAATCAACTTTGTACATATGATTCGTGTACTTAGTTTTACATTTCTGCTCATGTACATCGAAATTGGATATATGTACGTAACTGAATTCAGCAAGTATATTTCCAAAACTATTGACAAATTCAATCGGTACATACGCATGTATTCTATGACCCTGTTTATAGATGCAACAAAACAACAAATACATGTGCAAATTAATTAGAAGTGTTTTAAAAAGAACATTAATATTGTTTAACAAAAAACATACCTCCTCGTCAATCAATACAAATTCCAGGTTTTCAAACCAACCTGGTTTCCTAAAAACACGTTTCTTCCACGTCCTGTCAATCTTAACACAAATGTTTTGTGTTTCATTCATGAGAGTTAATTGTTTTAAAAATACACAATTGTAACTTGTCATTATAATGGTTAATGTAAATAACAGAGATGTGTTAACCCTTATTAAAAAGATTAATGAATGATTAGCAACCACATTGGGCAAGTATATATAGGTTATGGTTTAGGGTTCTGATAGGCCCAAATAGGCCCAAGAAGATTAACACACCCGGTTTCTAATATATCTTTTTTTAATTCATTTTTTATAAAAAAAAAAAGGAAAAAAAAACATAAATAAACAAACTCATATAAAAATTGTACATTAATGATACTCTCGATACATACTGATATGAGTAGATGCATTCTTTTTTCAGCTGAAAACTTTTTCCAAGACCTCTTTGTAAACAACAAATGTTGTTGTTCGGTTTGAAGCTTTTCCATCTTTATCACAAATGAGTACTTTTAGCCCCTTCTTAGTTGTAACTCTTGAAATTGCCACGTATAGTTGCCTATGAGTGAATACATGTTTCCGTAAATACAGCCCTACCTCTGCCAATGACTGACCTTGACTTTTATTTATAGTCATTGCAAAGCATACAGCTATTGGAAACTGTCTTATGTTAAATTTGAAAGGGACTCGCTTATCTGAAGGCATTAGTTGCATTCGTGGAAAATATGTTATCTTCCCTGCATATGTTCTGGTTATGATTTTTGCTTCGATGACATGATCTGCTAATCTTGTAATCACCAAACGTGTTCCGTTACACAACCCTCTTTGTTGATCAATGTTCCTAAGCAGCATGACGAGCACACCTACTTTGAGAGTGAGGTTGTGATTCGGTAAACCTGATATTTTGTAAGCATTCAAAAGTTCAGGTGAATATATCGACTCATCAAAGTTAGCGTCTATCTCTGTTTCACAAATTGTGTCTGTGCTTAGATAAGTTTTTTCTGGTCTGTTTAATTTTTTAAGCAGATGGTCATTAATCATATCAACCTCTTCATTTGTTGAAACCAGTATATCTTTATTTTCAAAATATCCCGGTTTTCCCATATCTTTTTTGATTGTCGGATATATGGCTGTTATCATTGCTTCAAGAGAGTCACCTTCAAAGTTAATCAGCACATCGGAGGGAAACTCTATTTCAACTTCTCCATTATTTTCTGCTCCTAGTTTTCCTTCTCCAACGTTCAATAACCAATCAGCAAATGCCTTCATTTCTTTTCGCTGGTACAAAAAGTTCTGTTGGTCACGCCAAAAATGTGTGACGATATGCATATAGTCACGCACGTTTTTTCGTCATGTGTGACAAAAGGTACCGCCACCGTAGGTGGCATATGGTCACATTGTTAAGTTCGTGGCGTTTTCCATCGAAAAAGAGTGACCAAAACCCCGAATATGTGTGACAAATTAGGCACAAGTTTTTTTGGATTAGTAGTTATCAGTGACCGTAAACACCTTATAGTCACACGAATGTTTTTTGAGAGTGACTATTGTTCGTCCTTTGGCCACATAAATATATAATATATGTGACATTTGAGATGATATAATCAAGTAAATGTGTATTTTGTGTGACTATTGATAATCCAATGGCCACATGAATATACAATAAATGTGACGTTTGTGATGATTTAGTCACACAATGGGTGTTATTTTTTTTGAGTTAGTGACATACAATTTAACACAAAGTGGCCAAAAGTGTGAATAAGTGTGACCATATGCTGTTTAAAGTGAAGAAATGTGTATTTTGTGTGACTATTGATCATCCAATGGCCACATGAAGTTTATGTTTGTGTGGCCTTTTGTAATATTTAGTCACACAAAGCATGTTTGTTTTGGGTATTTAGTCTCATACCATTAAGCAAACAGTGGCCAAAAGTGTTAATAAGTGTGACAATATGCTGTTTAAAGTGAAAAAATATGTATTTTGTATGACTATTGATCATCCAATGGCCACATGAATTTTATGTTTGTGTGGCCTTTTGTAATATTTAGTCACACAAAGCATGTTTGTTTTGGGTATTTAGTCACATACCATTACGCAAACAGTGGCCAAAAGTGTTAATAAGTGTGACCATATGCTGTTTAAAGTGAAGAAATGTGTATTTTGTGTGACTATTGATCATCCAATGGCCACATGAATTTTATGTTTGTGTGGCCTTTTGTAATATTTAGTCACACAAAGCATGTTTGTTTTGGGTATTTAGTCACATACCATTAAGCAAACAGTGGCCAAAAGTGTAAATAAGTGTGAC
>LBNU01034394.1:67207-77413 GCA_014162995.1 Artemisia annua | reverse complement strand
GAAGAGGAATTATGAAGCTGAGAGGAAGAAATTTTATCTCAATCAAAGAAAGAAGAGAAAAGTGCTCAGGCGTCCAACTGTTAAGCAAAAGAGGAGGTACTATGAGTACTATCTAAACAATATGAAGGGTTGGAAGCTTGTTCAATTAAAGCGATACTCAGATGATGAGATCATCAAAATGTATGGAAGAGCCAAAAACTCAATGTGACTATTTTGAATGTATTGGTCACATATAATACCCTTATAATGTGGCCATAAACATCATTTAGATACACATTTCTGATATGGTGTGACTATTGTCAGCCTATAGTTACAATGTGACTATTTATTTATTTATTTATTTATTTATTTATTTATTTACTTATTTATTTTTATGTTTTTTTGTAAAGCCTATAGTCACATGATCGTGATTCAATTAAGTGTGACTATACACATTAGGATTTGGCAAGCAAACACACACTAAACTTTAGACACACATATTAACTTACGTGACCATATGTATCGAATTTTTGTTACACTTAATCATGTTTCTATGGTTTAGTGTGACCATATATGACATTTGGTCACACTCGTCAACTGTGTGACATATATTTGTCACTATTAAATGCATATCGTGACTAACGCTTCAAACTTACTTTTCCGTTGTCACACATTTCAGACGCTATGTGGCTAAATATTCAGCAAAGAATAGCAGTCACGTTTAAATAATGTGTGACAAACTTGACAATATAATTTAGCCACATACACAATTACCTTATGTGACCATATATCTATTTTGGTCACACTTTTAAATTGTGTGACATATATTTGTCACATATGTATATCTATAGTGTGACTAATGTTTTGAGCTCATTTGTATCTGTCACACGTCTCGAATTAAAAGTGACTAAATAATCTAAATTTTTTTTTCCAGTTACCTCTAGTCACATAAATATTCAAATGTGTGACAATAGAATTCCGAAATGGTCACACAAGTTGGATCAAGTGTGGCTGTTCATTTTATTCTGGTACATTTAGTCACGTATAAATGTTACAGTGTGACATTTCAAAATCGACCATGCATGACCAATAGAACTTTTTGTACTAGTGTTTGAATCGTTTATATTTGCCGATTTCAATCGCATGTTGGTGTTTAATTCTAGAACCTGACAAAACTCCCAAATCGATGAATGATTTATAGAGGAATTGACCATTTCTTCTCATGTTCCTCTTTGAATTACAGGCAGAACTTGTCAAAAATCACCATCGAACAATATGGTTTTGCCTCCAAAAGGTTTTTTTTTCTCGTTTTTGCCGGTTACGATATCCCTTAAACTTCTATCAAGAGCTTCGAAAACATGTTTATGTGTCATTGGTGCTTCATCCTAAATGATCAACTTGGCTTTTCTTAATAATGCACCAAGCTGGCTTTCGGGAGTGATGCGGCAAAAAGATTGCTCTGTTAGATTGACTGGGATTTTGAACCTAGAATGAGCAGTTCTACCTCTTGGTAGCAATAGAGCAGCGATACCGCTGAATGCGACATTAATTACAATGTCCCCTCTTGATCTAATTCCTGCGGATAATGCATTGCACAGAAATGTTTTCCTGTTCCTCCATAACCATATAAAAAAATCACCACCTTTGCCACTATCTATCGCTTTTATAACTGTATCATAAACTCCACACTGTTCATTTGTCATTGATGACATTAATGACGTATGTTCCTCCACAAGAAGTTCTCTGTTTATGTTTAGTTCGTCTTGTATCAATATATTCATCCAATCGTCTTTGTTCGTTAAATCAGGATGTGGCATGTAAGGAATTTCTTCTAGTTTCATCCCTCTTGTTAACAACATTTTATTTATTAGTAACAAAGCGCACTTTTTTTTTCTCCTCATCAGAAATAACATGATTTGTATTTAAAAAATAAACAAACAATCTTAAATTTCATTAACCAAATTACATGTAATAAAAAATATAATCATAAGACTAACCTAGTTTATTGAGTTCAGCTCTTCGCATAGTTTGTATATCTTCTGATAGTTCAACCCAAGTTATATCCCAAACTTTGGCTGGGCTCTGTACCGTTTTATGTAAAATAAGCATTACAAACAATATTCTGCAGTCTTCTGCATTGCCAATTCTACCAGTTTCTTTTATCAACTCAATGTACTCTTTATCATCTTGAAGTAATCCCCTCGCATAACATGCATCTTGGAAGTGTTGTAAACAATTTTATCATGCGTTTTGATATCATCGAATTCCATGGGACCTTTTACGACGTTAAGCAATATTCTAAGGTAGAAAACTTCTCCCAACATTCTTGGGACATATGTAATTCTTTCTATTGCTGAACCTCTCTTCCTTTTTGTCCATTTCTTGTCAGCTTTATTCCAAATGCAATATTTTAGAAATTCAACGTACGTATACTTTCTGGCTTCTATGTCAAACTTGTTTGTTTCCATCCATTCCAAGAATTGTGAATACCCTATAGAAGGCATCAACAAAATATCATCGACATCAGCACCACCTTCAAATACAACTGGCTGCTGCTCAGGTAAATGGAACGATAAACGCTCTTCATGTGAATATTGGAAGTGAATGTTGAATTTAAAAAGTCTCCAAACTGATTCACATGCTGATATGTAACGACAATTGTAATGCTCTACAATCTCGTCCTTGTTTTTAGCCTTCGCGTCTTTGTTTTTCGCTGTTTTTTCCAATAGCCATGAGAACTCTATATTGGCTTTTGTTTATGTTTTTAAATAAATACTTGATTGCTCCTGATTGGTTGCACCATTCAACGTTCATATGAGGTTGAAACATTTTCATCAATATTGGGTTGTACCCAACCACAAATCTGTCATGAAAACATGCTTATAATGTTGCCATATTTTAATTAAAATATGATAAAATAACAAATATATAATAAAGGGTTGTACCTATTATCCAACTCAACATTGTTTTGGACGCATTTTCGCATTATCCGAACGTTTGTAAATAGGATAACCCTCAACATTGATACGTGTCTGTTCAGTAAAATCCTTCGGGAATTTCTTACTACATACATTATTCTTCATGCAAGGGGAGCTTCTTTTGTCTGGTCCACAAGGTCTTTGCATCATAATTGCAGTTACCAATTTATATAGCTTTGGATCCTCATCCAAACTAATCAATAGGAGATAACTAGGGAGTAATAAGATTCTAAGTAAACACCTTTTCCTATGATAAGAAGTTTACCAATTTTATTTTTCGCATAATTAGTATAATTTAGTTTAATTAGTTTAATTTGTAGTTTAAAAACACACTCTTCAAACTCCGAGATTTTTACTTGTTTCTAAAAAATATAAAAATAAAAAAAATAATCATCCCTCACCTTTAGACCTAATTCATCATAAACTTCGGCCTTCACAACACTATTCCCCTAGAGAACGATCAATCTCCCGTGTCTTAGTCCTATTTTCTTTTCTTCATGCCCTTTGTTCATAAAACCCCTTTCATTTGTCCCTATGGCGGATTAAGTTGCATTTGAATCATTAACAATAGAGGAACAATTGTATTTCACAAATAGATTTGCTTCTTATTGTTCAAATGAATTTTTGAGTGATCTTAGGGATATCCAAGAGGTGATGGGTGTAAAGTTAGATGGTTTTGATAAATTTTTTGCATGCGTGGCTTCTATTAAACAATCATTGTTAGGATGAACTCCTTTTAGTGAGACCCTTCGGAAATTTTTTGAGAAAAGCTTCCTAAGAATAACCCGCAAGTTGAATAAAAATTATAGGCTTGTATAAATCATAACTTGAGGAAACAAATGAGGAGGATTTATCCGACTACATGCACCATTAACAAAAAGAGCTAGTTTTTAAGAACATGGACCGTAAATCGGACCACGATTGTGAGATGGTTAGAGTTACGCTATCTAGTTGCACGACTGGGATAGATTTCACAAAAAAAAATATGACATGCATGAGGAATCTTTTAGGCAAATAGAACTTAGTGATAAAATTATTAAGAATGATTCTTATGAATGAGAACAAGAATTTGAAATGGCTAGAGAAGGATTTGAGATACTTAGGTGCGAGTTTGGGTGAAATTCTTCCAAAGCATACGAGGAGCATATACGTGATTTAGATGTAATGGAGAATGAGGTGAAAACTTTAAGCCCACATGTCCAACCATCACTTGAGGAATATACACTGCCTGTAACTCACCCGGAAGAAGTAGAAGAGACCATAGGAACCTCGATGGATGTAGAACCCTTGGACCAAACACAACTAGAGGCAATAGGTTTGAATGCTTGTAGTCATAACCTTTCTATTAGTTCTAGGGAAGTTGTGGAAAACTAGAAGGGGGGGGGGTTGAATAGTTTTACGTCTTTTTAATTTATTATGAAAAACTTTGTTTATTTTTTAAAACTTAGATTCGATTTTATGTGAATTTAACACTTGGTCAATATGAGCAAATATATGTAAATAAAATTAACAATGCAAGTAAAGTAATATAATGAAAGATAAGGATGGAAAGATCAAACCAAGATACGGAGGATTTATAGTGGTTCGGCTACGAAGCATCTCTTCGCCCTACTCCACTCCTCGAGTACCACACTCGAGAGTTTTCTTCACTATGTCAACAAACTCCCTTATGGCGGAGAGACTCTTACATACCTTGGCTTACACCGATTAACGACACTAAGCTAAATGTCGAGTTCTAATCCTAGCTAGAACTAATCTCACAACTTCTTTACTACTTCACACCTTCTTTACGATGTCTTCACAACTTCTTCACACCTTCTTCACGACTTCTTCACACCTTATACTCACCCCAATATCTTCACAACTATTCACAACTTCTACGCTACTTCTTTACACTACAACTAATTACTTACACTACAATCTACGTAAGCACACAACACTTTACAAATAATGTAGCACTACTACGAGTTGATATTAATTACACAACAATACTTCTTCTATAGATGTTGAAGGAGTATTCTTTTTTTGCACTTGAGTGGTTGAAGCTTTGGATCACTTGGAAACAAAGGCTTATGATTATATGATCAAAGGGTTTAAGAGATTAGGAAAGAAGATTTAGATCAGAAAGTTTGAGGTGCAAAAGGTGAGAAAAAAATTCAGGGAATGTCCAGTATTTATAGGCAAAGCTGGAGGGCAAGGGAGCGTGGCCGGTCCCCTTAATTAAGGGGCCAGTCCCCTTAATAATTAAGGGGGCCGCCTAGTTAATTAAGGGGGCCACCCCTTATATCCGTTGCCCAGCTTTCTCTTTTTTTGGGGAAGGTTTTTCTGGAACATTTTTGTCATTTTTGGTTGAAAATTTGAATTCATATATTTATAGTGGATTTAATATATTTATTTAATAACAAAAATGATTTTCTAAAAGATATAAAATGTTTGTGACATTTTATAAAAATCTAGTGATTAAGAAAATGTTTCTTTGATCATATAATACATTAGACACTTTGTTTATTCATACCTTAAGTGATTTGGATGTTAAAATGAATATTTACGACTAAATACTTGTTTACGTCATAATTTTTGATTTGATTGATTTGACATTTTGTGATTATCAAAACGTAAAGATATCGAAAAATGTTAATAACGTTTTTAACCATTATTTATATCAACAGAAGTTACTAATTTTGATGAACTAGAGCCTCAACCAAAATCGTTACCCAATTTCCCATCCTTAGATGTGAATCTAGGAATTGAAGTAGGCCCCGATCTGCCCATCAAACCATATAGTCTAGGTAGTTTTAGGATGAAGGTAGTAGAATCTAAACCATGTGGAGTGGAAGCCAATATAGGAGTGAACCATGACAATACATACTTACATCACCCATTTATTATTGATCACAAGAAACATTATGGGTTCCTAGAATATGCTTGGCCCAAAAAGATGATCATTAATTATTTTTAACTAAACATGTAGAGATTTTTAGTTAGAAGGTGGAGAAGAAGGTGGTGGAGAAGATGGTGGAGGAGTAGGTGGCATGGTAGCAAGTGGAGTTGGTTGAACATTTGGTTGAGAGAGAAGGTACTCAACATAGGCAAACATATAGTGAATTTCTTCTCTAAGGGATGAAATGAGGTTGAAGTTATGGAAACAACATGCACAACCTATTGTTTGGTTATTGACAAAATTGTAAGGAAGTGGATGACTGATGAGTGTGCAAATACTCATCATTTCTGTCATATTTAAACTACAAAAACATCTGAAATCACACAAAAATACCACAAAATACATAAAATATCTTTGAATTGTGTTTTTATGTGTTTTAGATACAAAAGGATTGAAAACTGATGAAAAACAGTCAAGTTTGCATAATTGGCAGTTTCAGTCCCTGAACTTTGATAAATTGGCAAAACTAGTCCCTTGTTATTCAAAACAAGGAAAAATATCATCAAAGGTCCTTTGGGATTCACAAGTTGTCAAAAGAAGTCCTTTAAAGTCAAAAATTGCAAAATGACAACTTTGGTCCCTCAAGTTTGAAAAATGGCAAAATAGGCCCTTGAAGTTTCACACTTTGGAAAAACTAGTCCTTGAGGGTTTAAAATAAATGAAAAGTCAATATTAGTCCATGGGAAATCAAACTTATTCATTTTTAGTCCCTGGATAAAAGTTTTCATCAATTGGCAGAAAAGGCCCCTCAAGTTTCAAATTTGGCAAAAATAGTCCCTGGGTATTTAAAAATTGGAAATTAACAAAAATTACCCTTGTACTACTATTGTATGGCATAATTGGTCCTTTTGATGACTTTGAGAAATGTACAAATTCAGCCCCTAAATTTTCAGAAAATACATAAATGGTCCTTGGGCTTTTACCTTATACATACCAAACCAAACCCTTTGTTTATTTACTAAACCCAGCCCACTACAAACCTTAACCCATTTCACCCTTTGTAAATCCCCTGGCCCAACATAACCAAAAGCCCAACACACCTTTTTAAATAATAACGGGGTCAAACCCCACCAAAACCCCCTTCTTGTTCACTCTTCTCCCTCACCCCTGCATCACCAAAACCAGGGTGGTTTCTCCACCTTCTCTCCACCACCTCACTACCATCTCCCATACCTTGTCTCCCCAGCTCATCCCTTCCACCTACACCTGAGCCTACAACCAATAAATGCATTCTCACCACTAAAACTACTCCATTCCCCTGTNCTCACCCCTGCATCACCAAAACCAGGGTGGTTTATCCACCTTCTCTCCACCACCTCACTACCATCTCCCATACCTTGTCTCCCCAGCTCATCCCTTCCACCTACACCTCAGCCTACAACCAATAAATGCATTCTCACCACTAAAACTACTCCATTCCCCTGTTTTGCTCATAACCACCCCAACTTGCTTCAAATAATATCTAAATTGTCTCCTCCACCTCACACAACATCCCAAAATCCTTTAATTACTCTCAAACTACCCTAACTGTTCAAACAGTCTTTTGGCGCCAAAATTACAAATGGACGACTTGGATGAATTTGATGAAATCAAAGGTTTAGATGAAGTGGGAAACACTCAGAGGTCGACAAGGAACAAAAAAAAGTCATTATATATCAAGAGAGAAGCAAGAGTTAAAGTTATCTAGTGTAATTTAGTCAAAAATAGCTCGTTTAATTAATCATCTAAATTTCAGTGTAATTCAAAGCTTCCAAGTGTTGGTTTTAGTTATCTCTGTGTATTGTAAAACTTTTCCAAGTGTTAATTTCAAGTTTACTTCAATATCTTACATTGTGCAAATTTTAGCTTCAAATTCTCATGTATTGTAATGTTGTTAGAAATGTTGTTTGTGGACTCCTAAGCTCACATAAATTCCTTACATAGCTTCCGAAAGCTATTAGAAAGATAAAGAACCAATATTACTTAGAAATAAAAAATACTCAAAAATATACAAAAATAGTGAGAAAAATAAAAAAATCAGTGTACAAGAACAAGAAGGCTGGAGCATTGTTAATTATGGATGGCAATGGTATTAGAGGCTTAGTGGTAAGCTTATAGGAGTGTTTATGGTCCTGGTTATTGGTTTGTAGCTGGATTGCATATTGTGAGTTTAATTCTCATTTTTAGCTTTTTATTGTTTAACTGCTTTGTATTGCTTATCTTTGGTCTTTCTGTGCTTATTTTATGTATTTAAGTGAAATGATTGCTTGAAATACCTTGCTTGTTCTTTGTAATCACTTGTGCTCAATATATCACTTTCACTGTGAAAATTGTCCATTAATGATCCATGAGCAATTGTTGTTATTTGTTGTGTTTGTATGCTTAAATCAGTCCATGTTTTCATATAATAACCATGTGGCTATGTTTTATGGCTTGAAACAGTAATTTACCTAAGAAATCTTATAATCAGTTTGTCTAAGTGGTGTTTGGATTAATCTGTTTATCTGATCTATAGGTCAATTTGTTGGTTGTTATCTATTGTTACATGCTTAAACAGGTTCTATTAGCTTAGTTCTATCATAAAATCCAGTACTTATTAAGTAAAAAGTCAAAATAGTTTTCTATTTCACTTTATTTGAAATCTGTTAGAATTTATAAGTCTATATTCAACATATTAGTATACAAGTTGATAATTTAGCTTAAACTCACTTTATAATAGCATAATATAACATAACTAATCAGTAAATTAGGGTAGAAGTTCACAAAAGTCAAAGTTAGTGTTCAATTAAAAAAAGTCAAAAGTGCATAGAAAAAGTTTTTGAATAAACTAGTGAATTTCCTTGTGATCTTATTATTAGGATTTAGTACTTGAGCTTGTGGGATAATAATCTTTGACTGCTTATCTTCACTAGAGTATTTTTGTTAATTTTTATCTAGATAGCTAAACTGCTTAATTATTAGCTTATTATTAGGNTTGGTATTTACTCATTAGTTTTCATTGTTACTCCCTTATGCTTTTGACTGTCATTTTAGCCTATTAGTAGTTTCTTAGGTATTTGTTGTTAATGCTCATGTTTATGTACTCATTTTAACTTACTAGATCATCAGATGTGTTTATGTACCAAGGTCAGGGTCTAAATCAGGTGCATGCTTTGAAAATTATAAATCAACCTTCCTAAAGGTCTGTTTGGATCAAACTGTTAATCTGTGCTCTAGTGTGTTTGAGTTGTTATATCTAGGTGTTGCAAGTTACATTAGGTCTAGATAACTCAATTTGGTCATAAAACTCAGTGGTTTTTAACAAGAAAGTCAAAATCATAGTTAATCTCTCTTAATGATTCACTGTTAGAAATTTGGTGATCAATATCATTCAAATCATTTCATTAGTTGTTGTTATTGCTTAATATAATCTCATTACAGCTTAATATAACATAATTAGTAAGTAGGAATCTATAGAATCTCATAAAAGTCAAACTAGCTAGATTACTTAAAAAGTCAAAACTCTTAGAAATAATTTTTTGACTAAACTTGCTCATTTTCCATAGGACTTAATACGTAGTTTCATGTTCTGAGCTTTTGGATATTTAATCTTTAGCTGCTTGTCTTCTTTAGTATTTTTTATAATTTTGATTTAGCTTGGTAAACTACTTATTTCCTTGCTTTTATATAGTACTTTTCTGAAATTGTGCCCTGTGCACAGATTTAACACACCACTTTCATAAGCTCACAGCTTGTTCATAAGTGCTTGTTAGTTTAAGATATTGGTTGATTTTAGAAGTCTAACCCGCTAGCTTTGTCTGCATGTTCTTATTTTCTATTTTTGTGCTTATTTGGTCTGCTTATTATATGCTTAATGTTGCTCAATTTCACCTACTACACTGACTCATCAGTGTAGTGAGGCTTTTTCATAAGCTCATAATAAGCTCATTACTTGGACTTAGCTTGTGTGAATTGGTTTTTTGAAAAAGCCCATCCACCAGATTCAAGGTTCTTGTGCTTAATTTTCACTTTGCAGCTTATTTGATAAGCCTGCAAGGAGCTTTTTGTTTGTCCCATTCCTGTGCTCATTGAGAATACAGTGAATTTGTGGCTTTTACATAAGCTTCTAATAAGCTCACCAGTGGGTCCCATTGTGTGAGCTTTGGCTTTTTGGATAGCTAACCAACCCAACTAGCTGTCTCAAAGCTTATCTCTGGCTTATTAGCTTATTTACTAAGCTTAAACTAGCCATCAAAAAGCTTGCAGACTTGTTTAGTTCACTGTGTATATTGGATTTGCTTATTTGCTTAAATTAGCTTATCCAGTGCTTATTTCTAGTACCTTTTTCTT
>LBNU01034394.1:44217-54230 GCA_014162995.1 Artemisia annua | reverse complement strand
AATGAGAGGAACCCTCGGGTCTGCATCGAAATCAACAATCACGAAATCTGCCGGAAAATGGAACTTTCCTACATTCACGAATATATCCTCAGCAATACCGAGGGGACGAGATATTGAGCGATCTGCAAGCTCGAGAGTCATGCAGGTAGGAGTAAGTGCCGGAAGAGAAAGTTTCTTCCAGACTGAGTGAGGCATCAGGTTGATGCTTGCACCAAGATCGGCCAAGGCATAGCATTCAACCATCCTCGGGAAAATGCATGGAATGAGGAATTTCACGGGATCTCCCAGCTTTTCGGGAAGCTGTTTCAACAAAACTGCAGAGCAGTTCTCGTTTAATGGAGTTTTTGCCATCTCGAAGAGTTTTTCCTTGTTATTTAACAGATTTTTGATCGTTGATGCAAACTTGGGCATCAGAAGAAGAGCATCCGCGAAGCTAATGTCAAAATGTAATTTTTTAAAAATTTGGAAAAATTTGTCCAGTTGGTGACTAGCTTTCTCGCGGAGCTTTTGATCTTGTAAACATGATGGATAAGGAATCGAGGGTTTGGGGTTTTGTTTCTCAACGGAATCAACTGGAGGTTCAAAAACAACTCCAGGTTTGGATTTGGGTTTCGGGACCGGGACAACTTGAGGGTGGACGTCATCGGTATCTCCGTTATTAGTAGGAAGTACCGTGTCCGTGGTAACCTCAGGTTCACGTTCCGCTACTTGAGAAGAAGAGGTAGCGGGAGCCGTGGGTCCTTTGTATGAAACTCCACTGCGGGTGGTGATCGCCTTAACATCGCCCCTCGGGTTAGCGATCGTGTTGCTCGGAAGTGTTCCTGAGCCCGAGGGTCGATCATTTAAAGACTTCTTGAGTTCGGAGATCTGATTGACCAACAACTTGTTCATTTCTTCTTAGGACTTCATATATTGCTTAAGCAACTCATCAGATAAAGGCCCAGTTGGAACAATGACTTGAGTTTGATTGTTAGGAATATTTTGAGGCCGATTGTTTTGAAAATTTCCATGATGTTGGTTATTACCCTGAAAATTGTTTCCCTGATGAAAATTACCCTAATTATGAAAATTGTTACCCTGATTACCATGACCTTGATTTCTTTGAAAATTTCCTTGGTTTTGAATTCCCTTGGTTGTTAAAACCTTGGTTCATTCGATTTTGGTTTTGATGAAAATTCTGGTTCCGGTTTTGAGCATTTTGGTTTTGAGACTGATTAAATCCGGGTGGTCCGAGAAAATTGTTGGAACAATAGCTTAAGAGATTACGGTCCCTTTGTGGTTGGTAAGAGTTACCCCCCGCATTGTAGGAACCTTGAGCAGCATATACGTTCTCGTGAGCGAAGCCACCGGTGGCTGGGCACTCAGTATAAGGATGTGGACCACCACATGTTTCACAACTGTGACTGACAGCTCTGACTTGATGATTGATATTCTGATAAGATTGATGCATTCTCAACACAGCAGTGGACAAATCATCCATCTTTTTAGTGAGAGCAGCTATTTCAGAGGAGGCTGGATTGACAGATTTACATGAATCATTCCTCTCAGCTGAGGAATCCCAGAAATTGTGGTGGGCAGTCATGTTCTCAATGAGATCATAGCACTCCTCGGGGGTCCTTTTCATAAAGGTCCCTCCAGCAGCAGCATTGATCGTGTCACGGTGACGGAGAGTCAAACCATTGTAGAAAGTATCTATGATGGTGACTAGAAGCATGTTATGATTGGGACATCGATCAATTGCAAGCTTATAGCGTTCCCATGCCTCAAATAAGGACTCATCGGGAAGCTGTCGGAAGTTGCTAATATCATTTCTCAACTTAGTTACCATGGATGGTGGAAAGTATTTTGCTAAAAATTTGGTAACCATTTCATCAAAAGTGTGGATCGAATTCTTCGGGAGACGATCAAACCAGGCAGTAGCATGATGAGTGAGAGAATATGGAAAGAGGTATAAGCGAAGGCCGTCATCGGTGACACCATTCTGCTTCATACTCTGGGTGACGGTCAAAAATTTATCGAGATGCTTATTTGCATCGTCACCCGGTAAACCGTGGAACTGACACGAATTCTGGACTTGCTGGATCATGTGGTGCTTGAGTCCAAAATCCGTGGAACTGATAGTGAGTGGTGCAATGGGTCCTCCCCTCCCCTGCATAGTAGGCTGACACAGCTCCTCCATCGTTCGGAGATCAGGAGCTGCATCCCCTATTTCTGAGTTGGGAGGGGGTGGAGGTGGTGGTGGGTCATCGTCAGGCATTTTAACGGATATTTCTGGTATAGCAAGCAATTCAGCTATGCTCTTTCGACGATTTCTTTTTGACTGGGAACGAGTGCGCATGCACTAAAAATATTCACAAGTAAAACAAGACCGAGGCAAAACAACAGTGAACTTAAACCAATAACCACAGTGTGACTGGCTTCTTTGAAAAAGGTACACCAATCACAAGAGTACAATGACAAGTTTTAATCTTTAGTTTGGGAACTTATTAATGGTCATACACCCAGTTGGGTTGTATTCTGCCTTGATTTGCGGTGGTAATATTTTACGTAATTATTTAACAATAAAACAAATGTTTTTGGCTTTTTGGGGTGTGTGTGAAAAAACTTGGAAATTATTTTTGGAATCGATTCGTTAACTGAAATCGTTCCTTTAAGACTACTCGCAGGGCGGCGGGAGAGAAGAATGGATCTCTCTTCGGCTCGCAATTTAATGTCAGAACCTCCGTATTCCACCTGTATAGGTTGTAATCTTAAAGAATCGAAGTAATTTAACTTCACGATTTGTTTTGTTGTTTATGATTTTTTTTTGGTGTTGTTAACACTTTAGGAAAAGTGTTAATGACTTTTTTTCTGATATGATTAAGATTTTTACAAAAATTTTTTACAAAGTGATGTGATTTGTACAAGGAGGGTTTTGAAAACCACTAAACCTAAACGTTTTTAAAACTCGCAACAACCTCCCCGGCAGCGGCGCCAAAATTTGACTCCTCCCAAACTAACCAGTTAACCAGGTGTGGTCAACTAAGTCAAATGAGGGAGAGATTGATCAATATATGATCCGTTGAAAGCACAGTGTTCTCACGGGTCGTTAAGTCCTAACGAGATTGAAATTGTGTTTGGAAAACGTTTTGGGAATGAGTGATTGGGAATAGTAACCAGATTAAGAATGATTATTTGGAGTTGATTATACTAAGAAAATGATAATTAACAAAATTCTACACTACAGGGAAACAGAATTAGGCTTGGGGAAAACCTAATACAGACAGACTAATTATGTAAATGGAAAAAGGTTAAATATGAACAGTTAAAACTAGAAGGGGTAAAAATGAAACTTTTACAAACTTAAAATAAAAAGAAAATTAAATTAAAAAGAATTTTTTTTTGATTATTTTAATAATTAAATATTAATTATTTAATAAAACTATTTAAAACTTAATAAAAACTAATTTATAACAAATCTAAAAAGGATTAAGATTACAAAATTACACTAAAAAGTTGCAAAATTAATTTCTAAAAATCTAAAATGACTTAAAAGAAATATAAAAATTGAAAATAAATATTTTTTTCTTTTTGTGGAACTTTTATTAATTAATTACTAAACTATTAATTAAAGGTTATTTAAACTAGATTAAATAAGAAAAATAGAAAATGAAAAGAGAAAGTTACAAATCCACTTTTTACAGAATCTAAATGATGTGAAAAAGCTAGGAAAATTATAAAAATGGATCTGAGATTAAATTTAAACACTTAAGCTATTTTCTTTTTGGTTTTTGGATTAAAACTGTTTTAATTAAAATTAAACCTAGAAATTACCAAATGAACAGTAGAAATTATGGGAAAATTACCAGAAGTGCTAAATATTATTTAGAACTCAGGAAAAATATAAAAAGGTACTACTGTTTAAAAAAAATTATTAAAACTATTTAATTTACTAATATTAACTAATTATTAATTAAACTATTTTTAATTCTAATAAATACTAAATGAAAAGGGAAAATTCTAAGAAAATTTATACAAATACTTTAAGATACTAGGAATTTAAGAAAATTATAAAAATAGATAAGTACTTAATAAAAATTTAAAAAGAAAAATTAAAAAGCTAAATTATGTTAAACAGAAGCTATCACTTTTCTTAGAAAGTGATTATTTTTGGATTTTTCTTTTTGACAGAAGTTTATATGATGAAAATGAGTAACTTTTGTGAAATCACTTTTTGTGAAACTCAAAATTAAGCACTTTGGACACTAATGATTTCCACAAATTGCTAAAATGAAAATTTAAAGATGAAAAAGCACTTAATAAGCTAAAAGGGCTGAACACAGGACCAAATAATCTACAAACAAACTATGTGCACTGGAAATAAGCTCTAACATGCAAAAGAACACACTGAGTAAACCTAAATAAAATAAGCAAATCAAAAATCGCTATGAGCACTGTACTGCACACAGAAATGGGACAAGGTTCAAGCTAGTAGCAGCCCTAGTATATAAGCTTGGAAATGAATCACAAGCCTAGAAACATGGAGAGTGGCTGGTTAGCTTCTTATAGAACCAAAAATCACAAGCTGGGCTTAAGAATTGAGCTTTTGGTGAGCTTGTGAAGTTGCTCTCATATACTGATGAGTCAGTATATAGAGTTTGGTGAGGGAATTTTGATGGAACAAATTTAGCAGTGTAAAAAGCTCTAAAGTGAAAAGTGATTATTTGCACAAGTAGCTGGCCAGATGGACTTTCCAAAACAACAAGAATTAAAAGCTAACACTAAATAACAAAGATTTTGCAAGCTTATGAAAATGGGGTTACACTGGACAAATGGTGGTGCAGGGGAGGTAAAACCTCACACATGCAACTTTGAAAGTAAAATTCAATGAGCAAACGCAGTCCAATCTAAGATTTTCTTTTTGGAATTTGTAAACAAGCAACAAAATAACACAAATCCACAAAAATTTCTTATTTCCAATCACTAAACAACCCTGTGCATGATCTGGACTTTTTGGCCATTTTGACAGTGAAAACTTTTGACTTTTGAGAAAATTGCACAAGTTTGATTTTAATGAAGTTTGATTGAATCCTATTGACTGAAAATGGTGTATTAAGTTACAAGGAGATGAAATTTAGCTGAGATAACTACTTATGACTTGTTTTGATGAAAATTAGAACCCAAAATATTAACAGTGCTTGAATAAGGTGAGATCCAATTCTATTTTGACTTTTTATGAACAAGTACTGGATTTTATGACACAACTGAGTTACTAGGGCCTAAAGTGAGTTAGTATGACAATCAATAACAACAACAACTCTCTGTATACCACAGAGATCAGCAAATCCAAACACACTTTTATAAAGACTATTTTGAGGTTTTCAAAACAAATGACTTGTTTAGATTATGACACTGATTCTTAAGAACTTATATTGATCTAATAAGCTGATTATAACACAGAAACAACAATCTAAACCACTTATTCCTATGGATTACTAATATGCTATAATGACAGTGAAATCAAGAACATAAACACAATAGAATCTAAATGAACAAGTACCTAATCTTAGCCAATAAATTTACTTAAACACACCTAAGAAGCATAAATCCACAAAGAAAAACAGTAAACAAGCAAGAATTTAGAGGAATGAGAAATTGAGTTTTGGCTTATAATTTTGCACTCCAGCTAAAAACCAAGAACCAGGACCTTAGAACCAATCCTATAGGCTTCCACAAGCCACTAAACCCATGGCCATCCAAAATACACCATGCTCCAACAATCTACAGTCTTCAACCTGCAATTTTTTATTTTTCACTGTATTTTCTTGATTTTTTTTGTATTTTTGTTTTTGATACTAGACTGAGTTTTAAGGTTTCTAAAAGCTTTTATAAACTTTCTAGGAGCTTATGTGAGCCTAAGAGTCCATAAACACAACTACAAATGACATTAAACAAATTTGAGGATTTCAAAGGAAATTTGCACAAAGTTGAGATCAAACTGAATTACTTGAATAAATAACTTAAAAAGGTTTACAATACACTGAATTGACTTAATTTAACACTAGAAAGCTTGAAAGTACAATAAAAATGATGAAATTAGCTTAACGACCTAAATTACACTAAATTATACTACTCCTTCTTCATCTCTGCATCTTCTTCTATTTATAGGAGAGATTAGGGTTTCTCAAGCTTCTCTGATCATTTCCATAGCCATTGGATGTCTGAAATGTGATCCTAGCCCTCCACGTGTTTTTGGCGCCAAAAAAAGAATTTGCAATTTGACTGTTATAATGCAAGGGGGTGGTGGCATTTATTGTGGTTTGTTTTGTTAGGTGAGAGTGGAGAGGTGATGGGTTTGGGCGGTGGGAGGTGACTGCCAAGTTGGGGGTGATGAGGTTATGGAGATGCAGGCAAGTGGGTGTGGGGAAGAAGAGAGGGAAGAAACGGGGTTGGGTTTTTTTTATAAAAAGGGGGTTTTGGGCTAAGGGTGTGTTGGGCCAGTGAAAAGGGAATGGGCCAGGGGTTATAAGGTGGCGTGTATTGGGTTTGTGTTTGTTTTGGACTTGGATTTGGTTTTTATAATTAGACAAGGGTCCGTTTGGTTTAGTTATATCACAAGGACCAAAGATGTAATTTTCTGATTTTTGAGGGGTTCATGTTGCCAACTTGTCCAAAGTATTCCAAGGGTGAATCTTGCCAAATGTGAACAGTACAAGGACCAATGTTGATTTTTCCACTTTTTGAATTTCTAGGGACCTGTTTTGCCAACTTGTGAAACATCAGGGACCAAACTTGTAATTTCACCAAATTTCATACCCAAGGACTATTTGTGATAAATTTTACTTTCCAAGGACCATAAAAGACTTTTTCATCCAAAAATATTTGCTCAGGGGCCATTTCTGCCAATTTTGAAACTTGAAGGACCATTTGTGTAATTTTTGCAAACTTGCCACCAAAGGACTAAATATGAAAATTTGTGATTTCAAAAGGACCTTTGATGACTTTTTATTGAAAATTAATGCTTAGGGACTAGTTTTGTCAATTCTTGATAGTTGAGGGACTGAAACTGCCAATTATGCAAACTTTGGTTGTTTTTCATCTGTTTTTGATCTTTTTGCATCTGAAACATATAAAACACACTTTTGGGATATTTTCACTATCTTGATGCATTATTGGGTGTTTTTGGATGTTTTGGCAGTTCAAATGTAACAAAAATGATGAGTATTTACACACTCATCAGCTTACATGGAGCGCTTTAAGGATGCATGTATACACGTCAAGGCGTGTCCTGAGGTCCTAAAAATTTCAGGATTCATAAATGGGATCAATAACCCAGAGCTCATTAAGAAATTAAATGATAAGGTTCCCCAAACCTTTGATGAACTAATGAAGCGCACAAGGTCCTTCATCCAAGGAGAAGCTGCCGCCGCAGATAGCAAGAAAGGATACTCGAATTACAGACCGCAAGAACAGTCAAGTAGACAATCGAATGACCAGAGCGGTAATCGTAGTAAAAACTATCGCAATGACGGAGGCGCACGGGGAAACGAAAAGTATACCCCATTGATAAAAACTCCAAGAGAGATATTTGTAACATAGAGCGCAAACTTCCTTAAACCCCCACCAATGCGCACCCCAGAAGGGAAACGCACAGGGAATGGGTATTGTGAATATCACGGGCAGAAGGGCCACACCACGAATAAATGCGTCCAATTGCGCCAACTAATTGACAAATTAGTGAAAGAAGGCAGGTTGGACCATTTAGTAAAGAACATAAAAGAAGGGAAGGACAGACAAAAGACTGTAGATAAAAAGGAAGCACCAAAAGATAAGGCTGATACAATCTACATGATACAATCATGGCAGTGGAAGGTCAAGCAAAAACTCAGCCAAAGATTTTCTTCCGGTAACGAAATCTCTTTTCCCACTTTGACTGCGGACAACGCAGTGGCGGAACCACTCACCATCGAAATATACGCGGAGGGTCACGATATCCACCGTATGTACGTTGATGGAGGAGCATCCGCAGAGATAAATGTATGAACATTGTTTCAAGAGATTACAACCTGAGATACAGAGCCAGCTAATCCCCGCCGCGACATCATTGACGGGCTTTACAGGAGAAAAGATATGGCCAATAGGACAACTACGGCTGCTAGTTAGGGTCGGCAATAAGGAGCACTCCACAAAAGCATGGATGAACTTCATGGTGATTAGATCTCCCTCGCCATACAATGGCATTATCGGAAGATCGGGGATATTAGCCCTGCGCGCAGTGCCATCCACAGCACATGGGATGCTCAAATTCCCAGTAGAAGGTGGCATTGTCACCCTCTACAATAATGCTGTGCCACCTGAAGAATGTAACACGGTTACATGTGAAACGACACACACTCAAGAACATGGCGCAGCCAAGATACCGAACCTAAAAGTGGCAATCCACCCCGATTACCCTGAACAACAGGTATCACTTGGGGGCTCGCTGTCAGATAAGGGAAAAGCAGCCGTGTGCGCACTCCTGCAAAGGAATCTGGATGTCATTGCATGGGAACCAAAGCACATGACTGGCGTACCGCGGTCAATCTCAGAACACAAGTTGCAAATCCGACAAGGATATCCACCAATAAGGCAGAAGAAGCGCGGCCAAGCTCCAGAGCGCGCGAAAGCTATCTTGGAGGAAGTACATAAGCTTGTGGACGCGAGTATCATGCGAGAAGTCTACTACCATGATTGGCTGTCTAACCCAGTCATGGTTAAAAAGAGCGATGGCAGTTGGCGGATGTGCGTAGATTTCAATGATCTCAACAAAGCATGCCCACAGGACTGCTATCCACTACCAGAAATAGACTGGAAGGTGGAATCCTTATGCGGATACTCCTTTAAATGCTTCTTGGACGCATATAAAGGGTACCACCAAATCCAAATGGCTAAGGAAGACGAGGAAAACACAGCCTTCCATACGAGCCAAGGTGTCTATTGTTACACGAAGATGCCTTTTGGACTTAAGAATGCGGGAGCCACCTACCAGCGCTTGGTAGATAATGCATTTGAAAAGCAAGTGGGCCGCAACCTAGAAGTCTATGTTGATGACCTGGTTATAAAAAGCCATACCGAAGATGAAGTAGTGCGCGACATTGAAGAAACATTCAAGACACTGCGAAAGATCAACATGAAACTAAATCCTAAGAAGTGCACTTTTGGCGCTACAGAAGGCATGTTCCTGGGATACTTGATAGAACCAGATGGCATTAAACCATGCCCAGAAAAAACAGAGGCAGTCATCCAACTTCCTTCGCCACGCATGTTGAAGGAAGTCCAATCCTTGAATGGGAAGCTAGCCGGTCTAAATAGATTCCTGTCCAAGTCAGCGGACAAATCACTCCCACTCTTTAAAACACTCAAAAAGTGTACAAAAAAGGGAGACTTTCGTTGGACTACAGAAGCGGAAGAAGCTTTTAAACAACTTAAGCAAACTATAGCAGCGCTTCCCAAGTTAGTCGCACCCCGACCAGGGGAGGAGTTGATAATGTACTTATCCGCAACTCATGGGGCAGTAAGCGCAGTGCTATTGACATATAGGGATTCGGTACAAGCACCAGTATACTTCGTAAGCAAAGCGCTTAAGAAGACGGAGATTAACTATAATCCAATGGAAAAGTTGGTCCTGGCACTAGTGTTTGCAGCCAAAAGACTGCGGAGGTACTTCCAAGCGCACCCCATAGTGGTGATCACGGATCAACCTATCAAGCAAGTCATCTCCAAGCCTGACGCATCTGGGCGATTGCAGAAGTGGAATGTATTTCTAGGTGAGCATAACATCTCCTATAGACCACGCACTGCAGTCAAGGGGCAGATACTTGTAGACTTCATCATCGAAAAGCCAGAAACCGATGATATACCTTCACACCCTGTTGGCATAAATATTACGATATTTAATCTAAACATCCTCTTCATGTTTTGATGATGACAAAGATGTAAGTTACAACACATAACGTAAAGTGTTTAAGTTACTTGTGATCACAAATCATCTATGC
>LBNU01034394.1:0-42251 GCA_014162995.1 Artemisia annua | reverse complement strand
TTTAGCAGATTTCTAAAATTAGTAAGTTCTTACATGATATCATATTCTTATAAGTTACTTATGATCAGAATTCAAGTTTCATGGTCTCAAGTGATTCAGATTTCTTCTTATAGCAGTTTTCTGAAATTAGGGTTTCGTTAGGTTCCCGAATATGTTTTAGGGTTAAATGTGGCAATTTAATGAGTTGAGGGGTCACAAATTCATATATTCCATTATAACTCATATAATAAAGTTACCAAAAGCCAATTATGCCAAATTTACACTTTACACCCCTTTACTTATAATATTTACCATTTAGGTCCTTATATAATATAATTAACCATTTAATCCAAAAGAATTCCATATTTACCAACAAGCCCTTATTTTACTCATTTCCAGAATTTAACATCAGATTATAAGGTTTATACAAAACAGCCCCTCATGATTTGGAATTTACAAGTTTAGTCCTTATACTTATATAATTCACAATTAAATCCATAAGAATTTCATAATTACAAACAAGACCCTTTTATTTTATCCATTTACAGAATATATCATCAGAGTTTAGGATTAGCATCATTTAGCCCCTTAGGTTTTATAAATTACACAATTAGTCCCTTTAGTTTACAAAACTTATAATTTAAATCACAATTACATAATAATTACATAATAGCCCCATAATTATCCATATTTTCACAAAACTCATTTAATATCATTATTTACTCAAGATAACTTTAAGTTTCCAGATTTGACACTTTTAGTCCCTCTCCTTTAATTATTTATATTTTGGATTATAATTAATATATAAATACATAATAAATCCCCAAATTACATTTTTAACATATAGGACCCCTCTTTTATATTTTTACATGATAGCATACTGTTTTAGAAGTTTTAAAAAAATATCCTTCAGTTTGTGAATTGACAAATTCAGTCCCTCATGTTTTATTTCCCAATCGTTAAGCACAAAACAATATCAAACCCTAGACCAAGATCCCCTCATTAATTCCCATCATTAATACAACCTTAAAAATGCATTAAATGACCAGAACCAAGCATCCAAACCCTAACCCTAATCGGTTTAGGGTTTTATTTATTTTTTTTTTTTTTTTTTTTTAATTTCTAGCCGACTTAAACAATAATTCACCATGATCGATTTAGGCTTCCATAAATCAAAGGACCATTTTTCCCAGGTCATATATGATCATAAGAACCCACGAAAAATATTTAACATGCCATGAAAATTCGTTTCCTATTTATTTAACCTGGTCGATTGTAATTAGGGTTTTATACAAAAACGATTTAGTACGCCTCATATATAATGCATGGATCAAAAACCATAATTTATAAAGATCAAATAAGGTATAAAGAGTGTAGGAAAAATACCCTTGCTGACCCAGATCGTTTATATGAGGCTGAGTGAATTTTTGTTACACGTTAGTGGTTACCGGCATAGAATTATTTACCAGACCTTTACCCGATCAAAGAAAACTTGACCAACAATTTTTGTAGCTTCTTAGGCTTGGTAGGAACCCAGGAAAAATGTTGATTTAGATCCAGGAGGTGGGAGAGTCGCGTTTGGAATTTTGAGATAATTTAGGGTACGATATTTAGGCAAGTAAAAGAAACCGTGTATAAGAATTATACAAGAATTGGTCTTGGGTTGTGTGGGCCAAGTTTTGGGTTGCTTGGGCTTTTAATTTCCAGAACTTTTATTCCCTTAATTTATTTTGTACATATCTTTATTTAATTTACCTTAATCTCTTTTATTTATAATTTAATAAATATATATTTATATTGATTTAAATTAATTATTATGAACTTGTGAGGGTAATTTGGTCTTATTGTAAGATTGAGATTTTAGGGTTTTACAAAAAATGGTGAGTGTTTGAGCACTCATCAATCCCTCACACTGAACTATTGCTAGTCCCTAGCAATATTTTATGAAAAATTGATGGGTTTTAAGTCTCTTTACCAAAAGCCATCACTTCTTGAGTAGCCGAATGTTTTAGTTTAAGTAAGAACCATGGTACACCGATAACCGTGTGATTTTGAGCAAATCACCAGCTGTCAACGGATTTGATTAGTCTTTACCAGAAGCCGTTTGCTTCTNTTAATAAATATATATATATATATATATTGATTTAAATTAATTATTATGAACTTGTGAGGGTAATTTGGTCTTATTGTAAGATTGAGATTTTAGGGTTTTACAAATACCTCCACCAAGAATGTCTCATAGTGCTCCTATGCCATCCCGCCGAAGGACCTATCATGTGCGACCATCAATATCAACTCCTTGTACCCGAAATGAAACAGGTAGAAACCGAAGGAACCGTAAGCGAGTGGATGCTCGTAAATGGTCTTTCTTATTACCCATCCTGCACTATTAGAGATCACAAGAAGGTGCCCCGACTGCTAGAGAACTTGGGGAAAGTTCTTACCATGCTGCATCCCGAACCATCCCGATTACTGGAGAACCTGTCCATCACACCGTTCCATTGTTGGCAGCTAGGCTAGTCCGACATGAGGATAGGCTTGATGCTATTGCCACTATAATTAACAACTTCCCAAATGAGCTTGTGGAAATTTTGGCAAGTGAAGTTGACAAACTGGTAATCGGTCAACTAGCAACGGAAACTGCAATCGAACAGCTGAGTACACAGTTTGGAGAGTCAACGGAATTCATAGGACTATTGTGTTCAGCCAGCACTACATTGGACACAATAATGGCATCCATGGATCGTGAACTTGGCAGAATCAGCGCTCAAAACATAGCACTTAGACGTGCCATCCAAGATCCCAGGCAAGAGAAGCAGCTAGGGATCAAACCATTGAGACTATGTCTACCTTGATCCAAGAGCTCCAACGCCGCATGGATGATGCACAAGGAAAGCCATAAATCAGGAGACTTGTCAAAACTAGCATATCCAACATCACATTAATAAAGAAGCTTGTATTTAATGTTCTGTGAAGCAATGTCATACAAGCGTTAATAAGTGATGTATTGCAAAAGACAATGATTTATGAATTCCATGTTTGATCATATCCTCACATATGTTATATATACTGCCTAGTCAAAACATGAACTTGCTAATTATAACTATAATCTATTCTTGTTTCTCGAAGTATGCTAACTTGGTCCTTAGAAGTTCTAAATATATGCTTTCTTCATTGTTAATAGAAGCATGGCCCGACCAGGGAGAAGAACCGCAACTGCATCGTCTGCACCTGCAGCTGCAGCAACAATGACACCTGAGGCAATCCAACAAGCTATCACAAATGGTGTCAATGCGGCTCTAGCTGAACAAGCCGCAGCACAAGCTCGCAATAGAGACGCCGGCGTGCAAGCAGCACCTGCAGCACGCCGATGTACCTACAAGGACTTCATGGCATGTCAACCGACATACTTAAAAGGAACAGAAGGAGTAACTGAGCTAGCTCACTGGTTTGAGCGAAGTGAAACTGTGTTCCAAAGAAGTGGCTGCATTGAGAACGATAAGGTTACCTTTGCAACAGGAACTCTAATGCAAGATGCCCTGTCTTGGTGGAATACTACTGTGCAAACCATAGGAACAACAGTAGCATATCAACTCTCTTGGGTTGAATTTAAGGCCAAGATATTGAGAAAATATTGTCCTCGTTCAGAGATAAGGAAGCTGGAAGATGAATTCCACGAGTTAGTAGTAAAGGGAGTTGACCTAAGGACCTACGACCGAAGGTTCCAAGAACTCAAGGTACTATGCCCATCCATGGTACCGGACCTTGAAAAGACTCTGGAAAAGTATATCGAAGGACTTCCCCGGAGTATAGAAGGAAATGTTACTTCATCCAACCCTGCATCCTTGGAAGCCGCTATAGAAATAGCTCAGAAGCTATTGGATCGGGAACTGAAGTACAATGAACTCAAGAGGAAGTTGGACGACAAAAGAACCACCCATCACAACAGCAACAATTATCAAGGCAACAACAACCACCACCGCAGCAACAACAATCACAACAACAACAATCGCAAAAACAACCAGTACCACAAAGACCGCAACACTCACCGAAGGCAAGAAAACAACAAGGCATTCGCTGCTACAGAAAGCAAGGGTTACAACGGTTCCAAACCACAATGTAACCGATGCAAGCTCCACCACGATGGTACTTGCACCATCAAGTGCCACAAATGTCAAAAAGTTGGTCATATGGCTAAGAACTGTAGAAGCCCTGCTACGGGGAAGCAACGCACTGCCTGTGACACCTACTTGCTATGGATGTGGAGAGATAGGACACATAAGAAGCAATTGCCCGAAAGGAAACGGACAGAACGGTGCTCGAGCTAGAGCATATGTACTCGGAGACGGCAATGCGCCTGACATTGTCACTGGTACGTTCTTACTAAATCATCATAATGCTAGAGTATTGTTTGATTCAGGCGCAGATAAAAGTTTTGTGTCAGAGACTTTCACACCTTTACTTGATATTACTCCCTCTAACCTAGACACCACTTACGAAATCGAAATGGCTAATGGGAATCTAATCGGCACCAACACCGTTATAAAGATTGCACCCTGACTCTATTACAAATACCTTTTCCCATCGATTTAATGCCTGTAGAACTTGGAAGTTTTGAAGCCATCATAGGTATGGACTGGTTATCCAAACATCGTGCTAGAATTCACTGTGACGAAAAAGCCGTTCACATCCCACTAGAGGATGAAACTCTCATTGTCCATGGGAAAAAGGTAAAACTCGCTATGGGACCATTTCATACGCTAGAGTAGTAAAACACTTGAATAAAGGATGTCAAGTGTTCATGATTCATGTAACAGAGGATAAGTCGACGGAAAAACAAATCGAAAATGTTCCTTTTGTTAAGGATTTTCCGGAAGTATTTCCCGAAGATTTGCCTGGTCTCCCACCAACCCGACAAGTAGAATTTCAGATTGAACTAGTGCCTGGAGCAGCACCAGTGGCTAGAGCACCTTATAGGTTGGCACCATCAGAAATGAACGAACTATCGGAGCAATTAAAAGAGTTGTCCGATAAAGGTTTTATTCGACCAAGCTTATCACCCTAGGGAGCCCCAGTATTATTCGTTAAAAAGAAGGATGGATCCTTCCGAATGTGCATCGATTACCGAGAGTTGAACAAACTTACGATAAAGAATCGGTACCCCTTACCCAGAATTGACGACCTAGTTGATCAATTACAAGGATCGACTGTGTACTCGAAAATTGATTTAAGGTCGGGATATCATCAACTAAGAGTTTGAGAAGAGGATATTCCCAAAACTGCATTCAGAACGCGCTATGGACATTACGAATTTCAAGTGATGCCATTTGGTCTGACAAACGCACCAGCAGTTTTCATGGACTTGATGAATCGAGTATGTAAGCCATATTTGGATAAGTTTGTGATAGTGTTCATCGACGACATTCTGATCTACTCACGTAGTGAAGAAGAACATGCCGAACACTTGAAGATTATCCTGGAACTACTCAAGAAAGAAGAGTTGTATGCAAATTTGTCAAAATCCTGGAACTACAATTTCAAAGCGGCGCCAAATTTAAAGCTTCTTAAATATAAGCTAGGTAAAAGTCCATCTTGCCCCTCCATTGTAGGCAACTTCCAAAGCTTTCCACAGTCAAATGCATAGGTACCCTGTTTGTTTTTGTTTTCTGAATTTTTTAACTTTTTATGTTTTCTTATGATTATATAAGTCCTAAGTGAGCTTATGACACAGTAACATTAAGCTTAAGGCATTATTAGAGCTAAAACAGAATTTGAAATTGAAATTGCAAACACTGAATTGAAACTGAAACCTTGAGATTTTTGATTACTAAAAGATCCAATTACACTATAGAAACAGAGTACAAGCTTTTGAAAGCAATTTAAACAACTAAAAACTGAAATTACATAAATTCGACACTACTTAGAACTAATTATGACTATGCTCCTTCCTTCTTGCTCCTCTTCTATTTATAGCATGAGATTAGGGTTCCTTGGATGTCTCTGTGAATTCATGACCATATGGATGCTCTGAGAATTGATCCTAGCCCCTTGATTGAGATTCTTGGCGGCAAAATGGTTTTATAACCATTTTCTGTATTTTAATTGCAAGAGGGGAGGTGTGCATTTATTTGGGGGTATGGGTTAGGGCGGTGGGATGTGATGGAGGATGGTGGGTGTGAGGTTGATGGTTTGCAGTGCAAGTTGCGGCGCAGGGCTGGGGGTTGATGGTGGTGAACGGGAGGAGGGGGAGGGTGTTTTAAACACTGGGTTTATATAAAAAATGGGAGTGGGCCTTGGTCGGTTGGAGCCAGAGAAAAGAAAAAGAAAAGGCTGGGGTGGGTTGGTTTGTTTATTGTTGGGTTTTGGATTTTTTGGGTTTTAATAAATAAGGGAATCCGTTTTGTGTTTTATAGTTCTACTAAGGACCTTTTGTGTATTTCTGAAAGTTGAAGGGTTAAGGTTTGTGATTTTTCCAAAGTGCTCACAAGGTCCATTCTTGCCATATGATGAATAGTACCAAGGACTAGTGTTGATATTTCATTTTTCAAAGTCCAGGGACCATTTCTGCCAATTTGTGAAACTTCAGGGACCAACACATGTAATTTCCAAATTTTTACCACAAGGACCAAAATTTTGTCATTGATGAATAGTACAAGGTTTAAATTTTTGATTATTTTCAACTTTTAAATTTACCAGGCACTATTTTCTGACATTTTTCAAACTTGGGGGGACCAAAGTTGTAAATTTGTGATTTTTGATATTCAAAAGAGTTTGTTTTGACACTTATGAATCCCCAATCGGACCTTCTTATGATATTTTGGCATATTTTGAATATCCCAGGGACTAGTTTTGCACAATTTGTGAAAGTATGAGTGGACTGAAACTGCCAATTGTGCAAACTTTGTTTGTTTTTCATTTGTTTTCAAACATTTTGCATCTAGGACACATAAAACACACTTTTGGAATATTTTCATTATTTTGATGCATTATTTGGTGTTTTTGGATGTTTTGGCAGTTCAGATGATAGAAAAATGATGAGTGTTTGAGCACTCATCATGCGACTTTTGGATTCGCACCGTACAATTTCTAGGACACGTCATCAATAGTCAATGTATTCATGTAGACCCTACAAAGATAGAGGCCGTTAAAGTTTGGGCATCTCCTACAAATCCCACGGAGATACGCCAATTTTTAGGTCTTGCGGGTTACTACCGACGGTTCATCGAAGGTTTTTCCAAGATCACAAAACCTTTAACCAAGTTAACCCAGAAAAACGAGAAATATATCTAGGGAGAGAAGGAAGAATTAGCCTTCCAACTACTAAAATGAAAGCTTTGTGAGGCACCAATATTAGCACTACCTGAAGGAAGTGAAGACTTCATAGTGTATTGTGACGCTTCGTATCACGGATTAGGAGCAGTGTTGATGCAAAGAAGCAAGGTAATAGCTTATGCATCACGACAACTGAAGAAACATGAGGAAAAATACACCACTCATGACTTGGAATTAGGAACAGTAGTGTTTGCTCTTAAGTTATGGAGACACTACTTATATGGCACTAGATGTACCGTGTTTACTGGCCACAAAAGTCTTCAACACATCTTAGACCAAAAGGAATTGACCATGAGAAAACGCCGTTGGTTGGAACTACTCAGTGATTATGATAGTGAAATTCGCTATCATCCCGGAAAGGCCAATGTAGTAGCAGACGCGTTGAACCGGAAGGAACGATTGAAATCCCTCAGGGTTAAGTCATTAGGAATGACTATTTGTAATAAGCAGTTTATATGCCAATAAGCACTTTTCTGCAAAATTTTCCATTTTTCTTATTTTTCATAGATTTCCAATATTATTTTAGAATTCTCATAAGAATTTCAGAATTTTTCTCATTCATTTACTATTTCTTTTTATTTTTAAATAGTTTTTAGAATTTTAAGTCATTTTTAATTTCAAATTAAATCACAAAAAGACAAAAACAGTTTCTGATTTTATTTCTAAATTTCATTTTCAGTTTAATAAGATTTTTAGAAAATAATTTTGTAGAATTAATTTTTCATTTTAAAATTAGTTTGATTTTCTTTTATTAAATAAAAATACAAAAATAGTTTTTAATTCATATTAAATAAATAAAAAGTCAAAAAAATATTTTTCTTTTTCTCAAAATTCTTTTTAGTTGTTTAAAGTTTTTAGAAAATTGTTTCACATTTTCAGGATCATTTTTAAATAAAAGTCGCGTTTTATTTGGTACGTTACGCTTTTAAATTTCATGTTTGTATTTCCGTTTTCAGATTTTAGATCTTTGTGCATATATAGCTTGTACTTTGTGCTATATTTGACATATCTTTGTACAATTTGAATTTCTTTTCCACTCTTTTCACTTTTCACCTTTCACCAAACACGGTTTATCAATCACGATAAACAATTTTCCATTTAACCTTCACTGAGACACGACCCGAGTAATTTCTTATTCCTTGAGAAATTACTTGGTTATTATATACTATACTATTCACGACACATCAATTTTTGGCGCCGCTGCCGGGGAAGGTTAAAGTGAATTTTGGTTTTCGTTTTTGAAAAATCGTTGTTTTTGAAAAACCTTCCATGTATATATTTTCTTATATAAAAAGTAAAAATAAAAAATATTAAACAGTTTTATAAAGTGTTTGCAAAATACCAAAAATATAATAAACATCCTCGGTCTTCCGTTGAAGGAGGGCGGTTGTAAACCAAATAAGTTCGAACGCAAAAGAAAAGAGATTGTGAAATTATTCGTTTTCGGATTACTTTAATTCTACAACCAACTATTTTGTTGTACGTAGATTTGAAGGAAACGATTTCGGGTGACGAATCGATCGCAAAAATAACAAAACAAAAGAAAAATATAAAAATATTGTGTTTTTAAGTTTTCTTTTATACAAAAACCCAAAAATATTTTGATTTCAATTTTTGTTTAAAAATTTTAAAAACAAAAAGATTTTTTTCTTTCAAATTTTATTTTCCTTTTTCATCTTTTTTACTTTGATTGGTTTTAGTGTATGCTTACACGTTCACGGTCGAGATTAATCGTTAATTCTCCGACCATACCGACTCAACAATATCGTAGATGTCGTAAAAGAGCTAACGTACCCGAGTTATGTACTCTTGTTGAATCACCCATAACCGAGATGGCCGATCAACGTACGATGCAAGAATTGCTCCAATTTCCCACCGAGGGATATGGAGATGCAATTGTTTTACCGCCGATACTTTCTGAAAATTTTGAACTTAAAACCGGTTTGATTTAACTTGTCACGTCAAACCAATTTCACGGTTTTGAGAGGGACGATCCTCACGCGCACATTCGATGGTTCAATAAGTTGACCTCGACCATGAAATTTAAGGATGTTCCTCACGATGCTATTAAGTTGATGTTATTCCCGTTTTCACTCGAAGGGGCAGCCCGGATTTGGCTCGAAAAAGAACCCCCTCGTTCTATAAATTCATGGGAAGAACTCGTCTCAAAATTCGTTAATCATTTCTTTCCTCCGTCTAAAACGACTAATCTTAAGAATGATATAACCAATTTTCAACGACGTTTTGATGAGAACTTTGGTGAGGCATGGGAACATTTTAAGGATCTTCTTCGAAAATGTCCTTACCGCGGTTTCTCCGAATTGCACCAAATCGACACGTTTTATAACGCTTTGACTCAAAACGATCAAGATTCTTTGAATGCAGCCGCCGGTGGCAATATCTTGAATCGTACGCCAAGGGATATTTTAACAATTATCGAGAACAAATCTAAGGTTCCGACTTCTCGTAACAAACCGAATATTTCGAAAGTGAATTCTTCTACTCCTTCTTCATCGGTCCAATCATCGGAATTGGCCGAACTTACTGATGCTATCCGTTGTATGGTGAAAGAGTTTAAGATTCAGAACCAAAAACCCGAGCCCGTTAAAGCCGTTACTGAAAAATGTGTGATTTGTGGTGGTCCCCATCCATATTATGATTGTCAAGCCACCGATGGCCAAGTTTACAATGCTAATGTAGCCGCCGCAAACTACAATCAAAACCAAGGTTTTCGTACTCAAAACAACCAAATGGGGCCACCCGGATTTCCACCCGTGCAAACTCATCAAAACCGTTATCCTCAAAATCACCAAGGTTATCAAAACCAAGGCTACAATCAAAACCGTGGAACCACTTTCAATCAAGCTAAAAATTATCAAGCCCCTCCACCACAACAAGTTTATCACCCTCCACCACAACAAGTTCAACCTTCTCCCGAGCTTTCAAATTATATGAAATCTAACGATGTTAACATGCGAGCTATGCAAAATCAAATCAACAACATGAGGGTTGAATTTAAGAAAGAGCTCGACTCGACCATGACTCGACAAACGAATGAGCTTAAGTAAACGATGAGTAGTATTGGCATCTAACTTGTAAGTAAACGGTGATCTCGTTCATAAGCTTAGTTTGGGAACTCCTGAAAAATCAAGGATGACGAATTTTATCCGTATGGTCACTTTTCTATGAATCGTGTTTCTACTCCTTGACCCTAAAAGTTATTGAAAGATAATGAAAGTCGATACTTCGTCACCCGAATAAGTTGTGAAAAGTTCGTAAGTAATAAGTGTAATAAATGAAGGAACAAAGAAAATGGAATAACGGGGCGTTAAAGGGAATAAATGGTTTCGTATCTCTTTCGAACATTTTGCTACTTTTCAAACTTAAGTAAAAAGAGCTATGAAATTATTTATCTCTAAAGCGTGATTGAATCCCATTGCGTAAGGACACGACAATATCTTAGTTTGGGGGATTTTGATATGTGTTAAATCACATATCTTTTATTTACCAATTTAAGACCAAAAAGACCAAAAACGCTAACAAATGCCAAAGATATATGTGTTTTTGCGTTTCTGATTGTGCAGGTAAGGATATTGCAAAAACGGACTCGAATCACGCAAAAACGATCAAGAACGAGCACGGGATTTGGAAAGAGCATGAAAAGCCGAAGCCGGATAGGAATTTGCAAAAAGGGATCTCAACTATGCTCAAATGGTCAAGCTTAGTCCTTGGAAGGATTTATCACAATTGACAGTTTTTATCCCTGCAATTTCAGAAGTTACAACAATGGCCCTTGTGATTTTTTCCTACAAACCAAACCAAGTCCTATACTAATAAAACCCAATCCTAAAATAAATCCACAAACAAAATCCATACCCATAAGCCCAATCCCCTTTCCATTATACCCGGCCCATGCCCACCAAGTAAAACAAATAAATAATAAAAAATCCCACGCGCCAATTTCACCCTCTTTTCCCCTTTTCCCAAACCCAGTTCATGAACCCTAATTGCCTAATCAATCAATTAACCTCGTATTTAGGGGCGTTTTGGTCAATTAATACCACCTGACACCCTGTCAGCCTGTGACAGCAATTAGAGGCCACGTGGGAGAGTTCTATTGGCAGGAACACGTCACAAATTGGAATAAAGGGCTGTGATTGGTCGAGCTACGTGTAAGGGTTCCTAGGAGTATATTCAGAAGAAGATTCCATCTCCAGAAGGTTCTGAACACGCTCCTCTCTCATTCCTATATAAGGAAGCTTAGAGTCACGAATTAGGAGTTAGTTAGTTGGTGTAATAAGCAGTTTTTAGTAAATTTTAGCTTATTTTGTAATCATTTTTTTTCAGCTTTTGTAAACGTGTAACAAGATTTAGAGTAATAAAAGTTCCATTTTCAGTTTTATATAAGCTCTGAATTCTTCTTCATTCTTTGTTTAGTGTTTGTTTAATAAGCTCTTTTCATCTCATAAGCTTCTCAGAAGCTTATGAAATCATTTACAATTTCATTAGTTTAGTTTTCATCAAGTTTTTTTTATAAAAATACAAAAATCAGTTTAATAGTTGAAAAATTAAAAAAATCGTTTTCATAAGCTCAAAATTAGATTTTAATTAGATTCAGTAAACTCACATTAGCTCAGAAGCTTATGTGAGTTATCAGTTTAGTAAAAAAAATCCAAACTCTTTTTAAATTTCATAAAAATCAGAGAAATATGAATGATTTTGGTGATCAATAGTTGAGATTTTGTGAAGAAGCTGGTTTGAGCTTATCTAGAGCCTATCCACAGTGGTAGGCCTGCAAGGAAGATCTCAGAGAGCTGAGATCCAGCTCTGTAAGAACTCCATTTACTGTTCTAGATCTTATACCTTATAGATTTTAGCTTGAATTTGGATATTGTTGCATACTTGTGTAGTCTGGTGTTTTTGTGATTGATTACTGTTACATTCAGTGCTATTGATCATGATTTAGTGTATTTGTGTTGTATTAAGCTTGATTGACTGTTTCTATTTCATTAGCTTAGTATCTGTTATAATCTGTATAGTTATAGTAGAATCTGTATACTTAGATTTTCCTGTTGAAAGCTGTTTGATCTTGTTCATTTGCTCTTTATTCATGATTTGTAACTCAGTTTGATAAGAGTCATTGTTATTGATAGCTTGAAGCAGTTAAACATAGTGTAATTTGGTAGATATAGGAGTGTTTGGATGATGACTGTTTTTTGTGCTGTTGTTGTTTAGTTTATGTATGTTCTGCACACTTAGGTTCATCAGGCTTAGATAGGCCATATCTAGTTTAATATTAGCAGGTTATTACCCTAAAAAGTCAACTTAGGTTCATATCAAATTTCTGCTCTCATATTAGTTAATCAGTAAGTGTAACTTGAACATTAGGTGCATAATAGAGTACATTAGCTTAATTAAGTTTTACTTCATCTTTATATTACGTTTAGGTGTAGTAGTGATCAAAGGAAATTCAGCAAAGTCAAAATAGAAGTTCATTAAATAGTCAGATTACTAGCGCATTATCTGTCTAAGCAGGCACTTTTAGGAGCATCAATTAGAGTAGTAATTAGAACTTTGAGATAGGGCTTTTGTGGTTTTTAAGTTCTCAATATTGCTAGCTTCATTTTGCCCCCATTAGTTGGTACATTAGAGCTTATATCAAATGCTTAATTGCCCCTGCATGTTTGTCCCATTTCAGCAGTATATGCTGATTTGCATTTTGGTGCATTTAGTCATTTTTGTCTTGTAAACTTGAATCCAGAATTTCATTTGAGTATATTTTAGCTTTGTTCTTATTCCTGAGCTGTTTGGTACCTTATTGTGCTTATTTAGAGCTTATTAGTGCTTTTTTAGTGTTGTTATTGGCTGCATATGCATGAAACTGAATGAAATATGATCTGATTTGAGTACTTTTGAGCTTGTTTGAGTATTAGAACCTTCTGAGTCAATTTTACAAAGTTTTGTTACAAGTGCTTATTAATAAGCACTTGTAATAAGCAGTTTATAAGCCAATAAGCACTTTTCTGCAAAATTTTCCATTTTTCTTATTTTTCATAGATTTCCAATATTATTTTAGGATTCTCATAAAAATTTCAGAATTTTTCTCATTCATTTACTATTTCTTTTTATTTTTAAATAGTTTTTAGAATTTTAAGTCATTTTTAATTTCAAATTAAATCACAAAAAGACAAAAACAGTTTCTGATTTTATTTCTAAATTTCATTTTCAGTTTAATAAGATTTTTAGAAAATAATTTTTTAGAATTAAATTTTCATTTTAAAATTAGTTTGATTTTCTTTTATTAAATAAAAATACAAAAATAGTTTTTAATTCATATTAAATAAATAAAAAGTCAAAAAAATATTTTTCTTTTTCTCAAAATTCTTTTTAGTTGTTTAAAGTTTTTAGAAAATTGTTTTACATTTTTAGGATCATTTTTAAATAAAAGTCGCGTTTTATTTGGTACGTTACGCTTTTAAATTTCACGTTTGTATTTCCGTTTTTAGATTTTAGATCTTTGTGCATATATAGCTTGTACTTTGTGCTTTATTTGACATATCTTTGTACAATTTGAATTTCTTTTCCACTATTTTCACTTTTCACTTTTCACAAACACGGTTTATCAATCACGATAAACAATTTTCCATTTAACCTTCACTGAGACACGACCCGAGTAATTTCTTATTCGTTGAGAAATTACTTGGTTATTATATACTATACTATTCACGACACATCAGCTCACAACCCTAAACCTGAAACTAGTGCAAGAGGGGAAAACGAAGATTGGTGAGCCCCTTTTGGAAATTCTCTCCAACAAGGAGGGTAGCTAGAAGGAAAGACAAAAAGGGCCGGAAGAGAGATTAAGAGTAGCAAGTAAGAGGATGGCTATCTCATAGCTGTTATTATGCTTTCGAAAGCCAATCTGTAACAAGCAAGTAAACTAACATGTTCCTCTAACAACGCAGCTATGCACCTTGCTCTTAGTTGCAAGAAGATTTGATTCACACATGACTACACACACACTAGTCACCTCGTGAGTGTTACCCCAAATCGTGACTCCGATCACAACTTAGGGTTCTTACCAAACGTGAGACTATCCCCACCTTCAATACGTACCATACGTACACATGGCGCCATCCATACTATATATAGCATAATAACAAGCTTCTATTTCTATTTATCTGATCATTAGAAAATTTTTAGTTTCACCAGAAAACTTCCCAGTTTCACCGGAAAACTCTATTTTATCCAAAAACCTCATTGTTTGTCCATCACAAGAAAAAGTTTTTTCAAGAAAAAACATCCATCTCCCGTCACCGAAAAATCTTCGGATCTAAAACTCTTTCGTTATAAAACACGAAATCTTCATTTATCTTAACAAAAACTCTATTTTCACTTCGGGAAATCTACATTTCACGAAAAATATCGGAATCACAAAATCAACAAATACTACCACAACCACCTCCGTTTCATGCATCCGGTCCCATTAACAACGATGCCATCACACACAGATGAAGGTCAGTAAACTTTAACATAAAATAACCACACTGTTATGTCACAAATGACGGTGATCCTCTCATTTCCAGGAAGTCCGCCTGGAAACAATATTAGTGCCTCAAGGCAAAACGATAACTTTATAACACCACTCACGGTACGGTCAACCTCTAGGTCCGTATCTAAAAACTAACCTGATCACTCGTATAACACTAAAACAATAAGCTTTCTTAGAAATATTGATGCGAGAGATCCAAGAAGCAGGCTAGGGAAGGCCACAAACACAAATTCCTAACATAAACCAATAACAACCTAACGTCCAGGTAACACCCCAAATGCAACAACCTCAACTAGCCAACTACAACGACATATCACAACAACACCTCCTAGAATAAGTATCAAGCAACTCAAAACATAAAAACTTAGTATCATCAACAACCTACGTATCCAGGTGGGGCCACACACCCCATGTGTGGATATTAACACACTCAGGCAGTTATCTCACTAATGTCCACCCAGGCTCAAAACCAGCAACAACATGACTCCTCTATTGACATGTTCAACACGTTGATGACAAAGGTGCTAGACAGAAATGAAGGTCGCAAATACAAGACAATAGGCAGCGACGTGCCTGAACATCTTCGCGCTCTAGAGATTGAAAGGTACCAGTCGTAAAATGGATCAAGAAGTACCCACTCCCATTGGGCCAGGAGCTTCCCGTTGACATACGCATATATGATGGAGTCACTAACCCCGATTCACACATTTGACAATTTGAGTGTGCGGCAAAAACCAACGATTGGAACAGTCCCATGGCATGCCATCTGGCGTACTTTAGCAGGGCGACCAGTTGTCTGGTTCAAAAACATTGAGAAAAACAGTATAACTGGATGGGAATATCTCAAGGAGAAATTCATCAAGAAATTCTAACCAAGAATGGAGTACATTGAAGATTAGGTCAGTTTACAATTCATAAAGCAAGTTTAGGATGAATGCCTGATCGACTTTACTGAAAGATTCATCAATGAAGTAAGCAAGATCCAAGGAGTCAGGGATGGCAAGAAAATCTCAGCCTTCATTAGTAACGTTACCAAGAGGTAATTTGCACCAAGCTAACTCGTAAGACCCAAAAATATGGCAAGAGCTACTAAATTGTTCCAAGGAGTTCACGAAATCGAGCAAGAGAAATATAGCTATGATTGATGACAAAAGCAATAACATCGTTCCAGGGAGTTCACCAACTAAACAACAATATACGTCATCATTTCAGGCCTTATTCCACGCCCCTCAAATAAACGACCCTAAATAATAAAAGTACTTCCTCCTTCTCAAAATTATTGATCAGGAGATAATAATCACCAAGTTTAATAAAAGTGGGATCATTATAAATTTTAGCCACTCAAATAGAATATTCCCTCCCTAAATTCTTTTTTTCTTACTTAAAATGAAAAGTGAACAATTATTTTGAGATATCTTAAAATGAAAATGTGAACAATAATTTTGAGACGGAGGGACAAGCTCTTTTACATAACAATCCCTTTGAGATAATGAGATATCACTCCATATATGTGACACGAGCTTGAGGGAACCAGGACCCATTGGCAGTAATGCCTTATTATGTGAACTAGAACCCATTGGCATTGATGTCTTATTAATAAAACATACATAAGATACGAACAAATAGATACTAATAAAATATTCGAAGGTGGCTGCTGATGCAATGATATCGACTGTATCTGAAGTGAAAGGCTGGTCACAGTCATAGCTACTCCTTTTGCTTATAAATACCAACACAAAATCTGCTAACTTCACTTCACTCTTTCTTTCTCAAAACAAAACACAACAAAACCAACCTAAATACTTCAACAAACATAACTTACTCATGGCTTTTGCAATCAAATCTCTCTCTTTGCTTTTGTGCTTGCTTCTTCTTGTGCTACAACTATCTGGTATCTTTCTTTTCTATATATATATTCTCCATTTTTAATTCTTAAAAACCTTATTTTATATTTAAAAGGTGTTGTTCCTCTTGCATGCAGATGGCTTCAATGGTGCAGAAAAGACCATCTCTTGTGTCACATCCTTGAAGGACATCAATAGCAGAAAGGTATATTGTATACTAGCTGCTTGTACATATAAATCTAGCAATGTAACCTTTTTTTTTTTTTTTTTTTTTTAATGATGTGTATACTTACATGTGTGTATATTGTGTAGTTATTGGTGGTGAAAGGTCTTGAAGCAAAAAGAGAAGCAGTTTTCAAGATTGTTGAAGGAAAGAGTACTAGGAAAGTGGAAAATGATGGTTGGGAACTAAGGGCAGCACCATTGGGTCCAGACCCACTTCACCATCATGGTGCTGACCCAAAGAAGCCAAGAACCCCTTGAACCAAAGCTGCTTCATGTTGGATAGGATGATCTCTCTTTTTGTGTGTTTGCATGTGGACAGTTAATTAGTTGCATGCATGACTCTTCGGATCAAGTCTTTTGTTAAATTATCTTCTTCTTTTTTGTATGTATATACTATATTATGGTACTTAGTAGCTAGTTTAGTAGTATTAGCATGTTGTGGGAGTATGTTGTGTAATGATGATTTAAGATTTTGTAAGTGTATTTTTGGTATCAAGTAGTACTATATATGTTTAATGTTACGCTTACAAAATGTTTAATGTTTTGAAAACCAAACATTCTCTAGTAGTATGTAGGTTAAAGTACATGCAGATTTTGTTTGAAAGCTAGGGATAAACGAAGTGAAATATATACATGTGCCAGATTGAGTCTAGAATCCCATTATAACCAAGATTTAAATTTGTGCTAGAGTTCGGTCAACTTTGTTAGTGAAATTGATACAACTTTACGATACAAAGTAACTCAACTTTTGTCTAAAAAGGTTAAAAATGACCACAGTGGTGGAAAATATAAAACCATATATACTTTTGTAAAATGAAAGACGAAGGGTGAAGTCTTTGTTGACTTTCTGTACTTTGTATATGTATATAATAAAGTTGGGGAGCAGCATCTTGTAGGAATGTCAAAGATTTGAAGATTTTGTAAGTTTGGTTTTGGTATCAAGTAATAATTGTTTGGAAGCTATGTTTGAAAGGTTAAAAGACCAAACAATCAGGTTAAAGACCTTTATTACTAGTAGATTTTTAGTTGGATATGAAACAAACACCATATGTTAACATTTTTTTTTTTTTTTGAGCAAACATATGTTAACATTAAGTCCATAAGAAAACCATATTACAAAGTCGATCTCAAACAATTTGGATCTGAGTACATGTTCTGTAGACATTCGCCCTTGAACACAACCGCTATTAGATCCTAGTCAGACAAGTTTAAAAACTCGTTTGTTAGTCCTAAAATTAAGCCTTAGCCTTCGGCCTATGAAATAGATAGCCCGGACCCAAGATTCAGATGGGCTGGATGCTCGGATATTCTTTTCTTTCTTCTAGTAGGTGATATTTTACAAACGTTACACTATAAGTTTGCATATTAGTGTTTGTCGTCATCAGGGCATGATCAAAAGATTATGGACATATAGTATGATGTGAACAAATTAGAGATTATTACTTTATCCAAATGTGCAAACTTTTGTTCATATACCACCTAGATACAGTAAGAACCTCCAATTTGTTATGGACTGATAATAAATTATATGCCACCTTCAACTTGTTTGACATATATCACTTTCAGCTATTTATCTTATTCGACTCATTCGACTATTTTGCAAAAAATCCAACGCAAATCCACTCTACTGGAAAGTGGAAACTGTAGTAAAAGAAAAACGCAGTCGACAAGATAAATTCAGACACAAAATCAGCACCTTGCTAATGGTACTTGTTAAAGATAAGAGTGTTCTAAATCTGGACAGATAAACATTCCCTTCCTCTAATGTGGCTATAAACCAACTATCGGATGGTTAAGACACCAGTCACGAAGCAACCTAACTCATTTTTCATCACTAAAACGTAAAGATTTATCCTACAAGAAATGGACCAAATCGGCATGCCGACAATCTTATGTACAGCCCCTCCATTTCTAGTACTCATGTGAGACACACTAGCAAGTATGATCGTATTATATAATCTGAAACAATGAATATATTATATGGAGAACGTCCACATACACAAGAGAAAAGAGGAATCACTTTCTTCAGGTGGAGATGGCCAGTCACAACACAACACAACAGGAGGAACCATAATTACAGACTGCCCAGTGTCCAGAGACGTTCATGTCATCAGGAAGCAGGATCTCAAAATGCACGTCACAGAATAAAATGCAAAATTTCATAAATTTTAACCCATGACTTCACTGCTTCAAATGAAGCAGTCGAAGAAGGGGGGAATATGAGAACGAAAGAAACAACGATATAGAATAATTAATTAAGGATACGAAAAAGACAGAAGTCCTTACTGAATAAGCAATGCTTTGGGTGTTTGGATGTAATTATCTTATTAATCAGTCTATCATTTTTAAACTAGTTGTAGCAGAACGGATTATCAAATAAGCATTTATATGACAGATAATCAAGGGTACTCTAAGCATTTGCAGAACGTTATTTAATTTATCTATCTCCAGGAATCACAAGTTGTCAAGCGCCAACTCCAGAACACAAGTTCATCCAAATCTTTTATATAATAAAACAAAACCCCTATTGGGAATTTTTCATTTCAAAAAAATTGGAACCATACCTTATTTAGTAATAATTTTATTTAAAAAAAATTATTTTCTTATTAAGTAACATTTTATATTTATCCATAACACAAGTAGAAGATAAATACAAAAAATATAGATAAGATATTTAAAAAATATATATATTTTTTCTTATTATATAACATTTTATATTTATCCACAACACAAGTAGAAGATAAATACAAAAAATATAGATAAGATGCAATTAACAATAGGATTAGAATTTTTAAATAATTATTTCAAAAAATTTAAAAAAACCCGCGCGTGCGCGGGCATTATAACTAGTACTATAAATAGTTATATAATTCTGGTTAGTGGATATCAGAAAATGAATTCAAATAAACATCCAGAAATCGTACAATTTGGTTATTGGATATTACATAATCACATACTGAGAGTGATTATATGGTATATAAATAACCCTCAATGAACATACATGAAGATGAAACTAGTAGAAGAAATGTTGAAGGCACACATATAAAATCGCCTAAAAGAATGGATATTACATAATCAAATTCTGAGATTGATTATATGGTATATAAATAACCCTCAATGAACATACATGAAGATGAAACTAGTAGAAGAAATTTTGAAGGCACACATATAAAATCGCCTAAAAGAATGGTTTACCTTGATCAGAGGCCATACTGAAGATGACTTCAAATCCCGAGTCCTGATAGATAAATATGAAACATTAGAATGGCGATAAATGGTTGAAGTATAGTCTACATTACAAAAACACGAAAAAAGACTAAGAAGACATATATCATGAAGGTGGCCCCCTCTGTCTGTTTAAGTATGTCAAAAAAGTCTCCGTAAGTTCATTTTATTTCATACAGCATTACAACCTACAAAATCACTTTATTCAAAAGATAAGATTTTGATTATGATAACATAGTTTTTTAAACTCATGTTCAGCCCTGTAAATATGCATATAAAATCAGAAGAAAGGATGACAAAACAGTGTCACATAAGTCCAACATGATATAACCCATTCTGACTAGTACAAAGAAAACCATTTTGACCCGCCCATTTTTGCACCTCTAAATAGTCTTATTTCATGACATTTGTACACCACTTAATTCCTAAGTCAGCTATCACAAATGCCCAATAACCACATCTAAAACTAATGACAAACCATTAGACGAATATAGCCACACACACCATGAGCGGACACAACTAGCAAATGTCCCATCGTTTGTACAGCCTTAATTCAAGTTTAAGTCATGGAAATATCTAGTAGAAGCAGTAGTATAAGTACATGCATGATGATTCCAGAAGTAGATTTATACCCATCACCCATAGTAATTTGTAAACCATCACCAAATGGCCTATTGGTAAGGTCCTTCGTTTCCTCACAAGAGGTCAAGGGTTCAAACCTTGTTAGATGTGTACATTTGGGCATCTCTTAGGCACACTTCTTAACTAAGGGCGCGTCTCTTAGGTGCCCGTAACTTGACTAATGTTGCATTTTCTAAGCAACCATGGCATTATCATCATCAATATAATATCCAACTGTCATAATCTCAGTTTTATTACTAAGCAAGTGGCTAAATGTAATCATAAACAAACTATTCATAATAATTGCTACTAAACGTGCTAGTGTGCTACTAGTACCGTAACTCACCTTGCGTTTGGTTTAGGCATGCTTCTTGCCTTCCACTTACTTCCGTGATCACCTAAACATCATATGATCATTCTAAACATAATTAGGAACTATATATCAAGAGTTAACTACATAAATGGTTCCTGTGGCTTGTCAGGTGTTACGGATTTAGTCCATTTTTCGTTTTTGTTATAGATTTGGTCCCTGTGGTTTTGACCCATCACGGATCCAGTCCAAAACTGTACGGATCTAGTCCAAAAACACCCGTAATGAAAAAGAAAAATGGACTGAATCTGTAACATCCGGCAAAACAACAGGGATCATTTATGAAGCATTTTGGACTGGATCCGTGACGGGTCGAAACCACACCACCAGATCCGTAACAAAAATGAAAAATGGACTGAATCCGTAACATCCGGTAAACCACAGGAACCATTTATGTAGTTAACTCATATATCAATCATACATATCATCTAAGGCATTATTCCATCATTAGACAAACTTTCATGCAAGTACCAAAAATGCAAAGTCTGCAGAACTTTGCTGTTTGGGCCCACTTAAACTTTGATTAAGACCTCGGACCAATTTTGTTGGAAAGTAGACTCAAAAATATATAACTCCAACTAAACGGGTTTTCAAAATTCTCAACTCTTCTCTAGAGAAGAAAAATCATTCCCTTCTCAAGGAATTCAGAAACGAAAAAAGAGGAAATTTTTTCTACAACTAAACAGCACCTAATCTTCTTTAATTCTAGAATATAATCATATTCTAATTCACAAAGCATGCTTAACATAATCTATGATTCATCTAACATGTGCAAAACTTCATAATCATGCCTAATTTTACCCATAACTCTTTATAAGCATAACCCTTAAAATTCCTTCATGAACATCAATTTAAAACTTGAATTCAACACTTAGCATAGATAAGTACTAGTTAAGAAAGCTTGTAGCACCATGGGGATAACATAAACACACCAAAATCTAACCTAAATCATCATATCAAAGATTTCTTCATGGTTAAGTATTCTTAGCATTTTACCTCAAAAAAACACATAGGACGGGAATTTATGAGTTATTTATACACAAGGGCACTTCAGGAAATTCAGCGCTTAAAGTTAACTTTGCACCATTAGTCCTTTCCATTAAATCTTTTGCACCATTAGTCCTTTTTCGTTAACTATTTTCGCCCGAGGTCCTTATTTCATTGGAAACTTAACTAAACTATATTCTAACATTCCATACTTAATATCATAGTATCTATAATTAAACCATAAAATTTGGGGTGTTACAACCTGAGTGACAGACGGCGGGCTATGGCGTCGCATAAGGGTATTCTGGCGACGAAATTATGAGGTTTTGCAATTCGAGATATTCTGAATTCGGTTATATGGGAGGTGAGATCTAACTCGGATACTCTTAAAGGTACTCTCCGGTTACCTCTTTCAAACTTAAGTTAAAATACTATTTGGAACGAAACCCTAGCTCTAGTACCATGTAAAGAGGGTTGGGACAAGTAGTATGAACAAAGGATTACATTCTATTTGAACACAATATAAAAAGATTAAGCTAGGTTAATACTAACGGACCTAATAAACCGAACTACTAATTTTAACAAATTTGTCACGTAGTGATCGCAGATTTAAGCCTTCTACTCTTCTAAAAAGAAACTGCATGCAAAACACATTTTGTATCTTTAATTGGTTTACAAAATGGCGGCGAAGGTGTGTGCATACCTCTTCTGTATGATTGAGGTAGTTAAATTTCATCAATGTGAGAAGTTGTGTCTTTAGACTATAAACTCTAGTTTGCATAGGCCCTTTCTAGGGCGATCCAAAGATCTTAGTGGTAACCCCTAGAACATGGACATAACAAGCTTTCGATATTGTAGAGAGATACAACACACAAGCATGACCTTCTAGATGGTGGTTGGTTTTTTGGCATTAAGCTGGTGGGAATGTGTCAATGATGCTAACTATCTCACAATATTCACACAACAAATCATTCTCACAAACCTACAAAACTGCATGCCAAACACAGTTTGTTTCTTTAACTGGTTCACAAAAATGGCGGCGAAGGCAGTGTGCTTACCCCGTTTGTACCATTGAGGAAGTGAAATTTCATCAATGTGAGAAGTTGTGTCTTGAGACTATAAACTCTAGTACGCATAGGCCCCTTTCTTGGCAATGCAAAGATCTCAGTGGTCACCCCCTAGAACATGGACATAACAAGCTTCCGAGATCCGAGAGATTTTTTCCGGCATTAAGCTAATGGGAATGTGTCAATGATGCTAGTAGATAGATTTTTTTTTTAAAGTCAACTAACTTTCTCACAATATTCACACAAAAAAGTCTCACAAAACTGCATGCAAAACTCATTTTGTATCTTTAACTAGTTCACAAAGATAGCGGCAAAGGAGTGTGCATACCTCTTTTGTACGATTAAGGTAGTGAAATTTCATCAATGTCAGAAGTTGTGTCTTGAGACTATAGACTCTGGTACGCATAGGCCCTTTCTTGGCAATGCAAAGATCTTAATGGTCACCCCTTAAAACATAGACATAACAAGCTTTCGAGATCGTAGAAAGATACAACATACAAACACGACCTTCTAGATGGTGGTTGATTTTCCGGCATTAAGCTAGTGGAATGTGTCGCTGTTAGTAAAGATTTTTTTATTTTTATCTTTTTGAAGGAAACTAACTATCTCACAATATTCACACAACAAATCGGTCTCACAATATCTTAAGACGGACTCTCACAATGTCCTAAAAAGGACTTGAACCCACAACCATTTGGCTCGTGTGAGTTGAACTGCTGTCCATAAACAACCTCATATGCATTGATGATTTGATGCAATTATACTCTTTTTCAATTTAGAGTCATATACTTATAGAGGATTTTTTATTTGATTCAATTCCTTTACAAAATAACTTAATTGTTCAATTTTGATTTGTATGCTCCCTTCTTACGATAGAATCTTTTACTTAGATGTAGCTTCTTTGTACAAATACACCTTTTTATCGTACATTATATACTTTCCTTTATGCAATGTGACTCAATAATTATAAGTTGTAGGAAGAATCTAGAATTTGACAAATAGTTTTGCGATAATGAATTCTCTTTAGTTCACGCAATAGTTTATTAAACTCGTGAGAAACCCATTACAACGTTAATCGCAGCTTACAAGATGAAAGTCCACTAAAGTTGTTCGCGTCTTCACATATACCGAGGTCCATGTTCACTACACTATGTTTAGTAAGATTAAATGGATTTTGATAAATAAAAGGGGATGGATATAAAGGAATGGAATGATAAGCTAATAGAATAGTAGATTGGCATTCCATTAGCAAGTCAGGAGGACTCATTCATACATGTTAAAAATATAAAGATCTTAACGAAAAATTATGTCCAACAAATATGATAAAACTAAACCTTAACCAAATAAAGATGCACCATATATAAATCACAGATTTTCATAGGCTGTCAAATAAGTCTTCACTTAACATGTGTTTACATAAAAAAAAAATTGTTTTGCTGCAAGATGATAAAAAACATAACTTAAGGAATGCTCCATGACAATCCACCACAGTAAGTCTATTTTTATATTGCATACCAGAAGACTAAGCCTCAGTTCTGGATTCCACCGATCCTAAAACCAAATTCTGATTGTTATTTTCAAAGGCCAAAACATAATTCTAAAGGACAGTTGCTTTTCGATCACTAATTTTGTGATTTGGTCCAACCATGGACGAACACATGTCATAACAGACCTACTCCAAGAATTACTAGGGTGGTAATAGGTGCATTAATTCGAATAAAAAACACATCTTTAAACATTAGGGTAAGCATTATACAAAATCAGCTCTCAAGTCTATAATTGTGAAAAGAGTCCAAAATCCGTGCCCATGCTATGATACACAACAATAACGTAACCACTCGTGAAAGCATCATATTTGTCATCCTTCAACAACTTTCATGATTGTCCTGAAGTTGACCATCCTACAGTTATTTGAGCACCATAACGTAGCAAGCTTCAATTATAGTGTTGACTTACTAGAGGAAAGTTTCGATTTACTAGAGGAACACGTCAAGATACCACTACATCTCCATACAAAAATAAGAGCAAGGGAATGGATACTTCTCTAACCTCAACTTATTCTCCATTCCAGTCTTTTAGCTCACTGCGTGGTGCATATAGCTTGGCCATTTGTGCCTCAGCGTCATTATCGTTAACTACACCCCGGCAACTTGGAAAACCACAATAACACGGAAGTTGCTCATCAATCGAAAAGAATCTGCATTATTATATAACAAAATATCATTAAAAATAGGGAAACAGGTAATTGAAATGAAGTGTACAGAACTAAGTAGAAGAGAACCTGTAATCATATGTTAGTTCTTCCCACTGTGCAATATCCCTTTTTGCAAAAATAATTATGTGTTCATCACCATTGACACTTATAACTCTTGAATAACAATTTGGCTGAAACAAAGATGAAACAAAATTGAGGATACAATATACATAATAGATATGGATAACTTGGTTGAAATACTGAGAACACTATTCACCCAAGAGTTTAAGCCATTACATATAATTTTGGTAAACCACCAAAACTAGATGTAAAAGCTGACAAATAAAATTTCAAGACATCTATTTGGTAAAACGCAAATAAATATGAAGTGAAATGCATAAACTTGCAATGTCAAAAGTAACTATTAGGCCTACTTAGATCATAACGAACTACCAGATTGAGCATGAAAGACATCAAAACTTCATCAGTTTTTTAACAGATGTCATGTGAGTTAAACCTAACAAAACAAATTATTTCACGACTATATTTTGATAACCCACCTAAATATACACATACAAAGACGTCAATAATGAAGAAAAATACAGTAAAAGAAAGAGCTTAACATACTTCACAAGAGTGATTAATCAAATGTGCAATGCTCCCTGCCCTTGTAGCATCAATTACACGCTCATCGTCAATACGAAACATGTATGTCCCTGCACCCTGCAAACAGATTGCCAAAATAAAAAAGAATTGTCACCAGCTTCCCTTAAGAAAAATAGCAAACTTTTTCACTCAGTACCATCATGTGATTAACAATAGAAGCATGAGCATCATAGAAAATAAAATATATGTACACCAAAAAAGTGTGTAGTCCAACCAAATGAGAAATCCATATTGTACTACTTCCATCCCAAAGTTACTCCTAGTCATGTGAGTTGCTTTTTAACATCAAAAAATTGATCCTAGCTAGTTGAGTTGCATGAAAGTTAATGTAATCAAAGTGAAATTTCTAAGGTGCCTATTACTATACTTTTGAATCATTTTTTTGGAATTTGATACTAGGTTCAGATGTCCAAAATAGTAGTGCACACAAAAGATGAGACAGAACTTCTGTATATTAGAGTTTTGCTAGACCCAGTCTAAACTAATCAATCTAGAGCTAATATACTTACGCCATCTAGTATTCTTCAAGTCAGAGACTCGGAGAATGGGTCTCAACCATGCGATGCTTGATAGACTAAAGGAAGTTACTTCAAAAGTAGAACCTTGTCATCTTTGCACAGCAGCCTACTTTCCAGTAGGAGCTGAGCTTAATGACCGTGGACGGAACCGACAAACCGCCCATACAGAACATATTTCGGTCCGGCCCTCAGTCCACCCTTTTTCCTCATATTCGATCCTGGGTTCGGTTACACACAACCCGCCAATATACATTGTTGGACCAGCCAGACCAAAAACATTTCGGTCCAGTCCTTGGTCCGGTGTTTTCGGAATGCTTGATTTTCAGTTCCGTCCCGGTTTTGTCGGTCCGGTGGGTTGTTGGACCGTGATCAGCCCTACAAGGACACTCCCTTTTATGTTGAATCTTGATTCTTGATTTATAGGTTGGGAAAATCTTGCTTAAAAACATGTTCATAAGATCTACTTGTAATATCAATATTATATTACTAGTATGTATTTTTTTGTTAACAAAATTAGGTTGTGTGTGTATGTTAAAAATCAACATGGAAAGAAATAGGGAAAACTGGCCAAGCAAAACTTGTTTTAGTCAGTTCAGACCAGCTACTCCTTCGGCTGGTTCAGTTTGAAAACAAATTCAAATCAAAATCATTAGTTTCACCAAGACTTTTAGGCCCAAAGTGAACTGTGCACACTCCTAAGATTAAACAATCAAGGTTGTGCTTTTTTTTAAAAAAAATTGCAGCCTTTTTTCCTTCTAGCTAAGCAACTTGTCATCACCAAATTTTTCCTAAATATGAGAGGCAAACTGTGATATTGGGAAAAGAGTTCACATAATTCGAACACACCACGGGGAAACACCCTAGCATTTACAACATATGAGGCAGATGTGTCAGGAAGGACATTTTAAAGTTTAATAATTTATAGAACAAGATTAAGATTTCGTAAACTTTAATGCCCAGATGATCATGATATCACTCTACTCAAGAATGTAAGCCTGCTCTAAATGTGAGTACAAAGTAAAAATATAGACTGATGAGAAGTCTCAGTAAAATAACCATCAAGCTGTGATTTTGCATATCCAGGTAACTAATATCTCAGTAAAATAATTAAAGAGAAAGTGGAAGCAGAATATGATGAAAGCACTCTACAGTCATACTAACAAAGTAAAAAAAACAGGTGCAAAGCTGCTGATTATTTATAGATCTCATATACCAGTTGAAATTTTCAAGCGCCATTACTTATGAAAACAAAAATAATAACGCTACTTACCACCAAAGAGTTGTATATCAAGTGTTCTCTTCTGTCAGCTATAGGCGGTCTAACAATTTCACCAGTATATTCAATCACCTGTGATACATTATATCAGCTATAGTAAGCGTTGGCAATCAACGTACGGAACTTAATAAGAGAACTTGAAATAGCGTAGGAAAAGTATTTCCCCAAGGTGAAAATATACCATATCTCCTGCTTTGTGTGGTTGCTTTGCGAAGATTCCAAATCCATGAATTGCAGATTTCCCTATGTCAAAAAACAGCCCAATAAAAAAGAAGTTAAGGAACTTGAATATCAGGTGTTCTAGACACACATATAAGAAAAGTGATCTCCCTAAGGTCAGGATGGTAACACTATATATCCTAACTCCATACACACTTATCTACAGGATAAACAATTAGGGTAATAAACATTTAGGTTTTGGTGACAACATCCCTCTATAGTTATCAACAAATTTTCCACTTTTTAATAAGTAAATATCACAATGTCGAAACAAAATCACTATCAATTAGTTGTATCACCTAATTTTTCTCATAATTAACTCTCTTCATTGGTTTGACAAATGACAATAAAAAAAGGTGGGATTTGTTGTTAGTTATATCTTGATGTAAGTATTGTTTTCAAGCGAAAAAAGTGAAGGTTGTTGTTAACCACAGCCCTATAACATTTTTGTTTCTTAATTATTGTAGTCTGGGAGTGACATTCAGCAAGCAAAATATCAAATGATCACCATCAAATGTGAGCATAGGACGAGAGGAGCACATCATTTAAATCACCCCCTCTCAAATGAATGAGCAAAAAATTATACATTACAGAGAATACGGGTTAGCATGTATGATACTTTTAACATTCTCTTCTACAACCAGAACAGTTGCTAGACTAAACATAGAGTAATTAACAGATTTCAGAATATATTTTATAAAGAGTGAGCATCAGTATAATTTACCAGAACAGCACTTGTTACGATGACAATGACCCCAACTACCAAAAAATCAGGACCATATTACAAAGTACAAAATAATATGAAACAGATGCTTACCAAATGCTAGTCTCTTTCTGAATGTTTTCCGCATGTATATATACTTCTCAGACATAGAAACTATGCTTTCCGCATCGAGCATCAAGTTTTTATTAATATTAGCAGCTGTATCATGCTGGCAGAAACCACCAACCAGATATGGCCTGTTTTCCACATAGACTCGTTTCAACGATGCAGCAGCAAGGGCTTCAGGCTCTTTTCTACCTCTTCTCCCAAAATAATCATAAGGCTCTGATCATATTTCAAGCAGACATCAGAATGCCAATATGCATATTACATAGCAAGTTACTAAAAAACTGAGATGTCTAAAGTAATATGATGAAAATATTCCAACTATCATATATAATTAAACATACACAAGAACTTCAAACTAAAACTCAGAACTAAAGAACTGCATACCATCTCCATCAAAATTATACAAAACAATGTTGCAAAGAAGCAATCAGTTCACCTGTTATCAGAGTAAAGAAGCACCGAGATAAATTACATACCAGTGCGGGCACAGCCAGAAGGATTTACGTAATCTGATTGTTGACTTGGTAATTGACCCATCCGTTCATCAGGAGCAACACGTTCAATTGAAGGATTAGGGCTATGCCTTTTACAGAAGGACAATAGACGAATGCATTGGTTCTCTTCATCCTCGTCTATAGGGACCACCTGCAATCTGTCTGCATCTGCAAGCTGTATGAACATATATATAGAATGTTAATCAAGAACCGGTAACAAAAAAACCCGTGTATTTCACTCTTAACATAATAAAAAGAAGTTAATATATAAAGTTGGAAGACAAGAAAAAATATCACATTAAAAGCAAAAGCAAGTAACCTAGAAATAAAGAGATAAAAAGCAATTACCTCAGCACAAAATCCAGCAGCACGAGCGCAAAGAGGATGATATGCAACATAACATGCATTGTTTGAACACTGCATTAGCAGCTCAAAGTAAGATACAAGGGTAGAACAGTGACATACACCAAACAAATCAAAAAAACGATAGTTCTAACTAGTATAATGAAGGCCATGAAACTTTTACACATTATTAAAGCACAGAGTCCAAACATTTACCTGGATACAAGCTCCATAAGGAACACCACATATGCTACATAAAAGCTTCCAACGGTCCTGAAAAAAAAAACAAAAAAACATAATCGTTTAAGGGTCTCAGTCTTTCTTCAAACGATGCAAACTGATCTTTCTATACATAATTCTTGTGTGAGTTCTCTTTATAGATTATGAATAGCGTTTTTAAGGAGAAGAAGACAACGTAATACAGAGGAGTCAAATGAAAGAGATACTGGTGATTACCTTACTAATTCTGTTCAGACCATCAACTGGCTCCATTTTTTTAATATCAGCTAAGCAAGTTTCTAAAAAAAAAGAAGCTGTTAAGGATCTGAAATTATTAATAATGTGCAAAAACTAGAACTTAAAAACAAGACTAGAACCTGGTATCCACATAGCACATGCAAGATGAGCCCAGCGTCCATCTGTTGTAGGTTTCATTGCACCTCCTGCAAAAACAGTGAGTTGATACATCAACTCTCATTATTGAGGTCCTGTGAAAATTTCAGTTCATGTGTGATCCCGACTAGCATGATGAGCATGAGCTTGCTTTCTCGAGAATTTCTTATTGGTGTATATAAAAACTGTTACTTCAATTCAGGATCTGAAAGTATAGATCCCAGTTCTTCAGTGTGACATGAGCAAGTACCTGTAACTGGACAAAGGCAACAGGGTGGAGAAACTTCAGGTGCCCCTGGACGACATAAGTTGCATAGCCAAAGGACTCCGTCAACAGGTTCCAGTTCCCCATAACATCTTGCATGAACCTGTGATTATATAGACAGCACTGATATTTCAGGATTTAATTACAAAATGACAATAAATGGAGGACAAGCAGAAATAAATGAAGGATCAGTGGTAGTCATGTAACGTAATACACTTGATATTAAGTGACTCCTATAAGCAATTAAAATGCTGGGTTTTAATATCACAAAACATGGATGCTGCTTACCATCATTCTGCACTTGTCACACTGCAGGAACAAATTGTTGGCATATTCCTGAAAGGATGATTAATTATCTTAGATAACAATGTGAATTTTTATATTTTGTCCGAAATGATGAAAGAAAACTGCATTGTTTTGTAGAGTCGGTAAAAATGCAAAGAAAATTTTTCACCTCATCCATGTGACAAACATTGCACTTATCAAGGTCCTTCCATTTAACATGAACAGGTCTATAACCAGCTGGCATGTGGCGTATGCTCTTTGATGTCGACTTGGAATTTGATGCCCCCTACAAATACATTGATTATTATAAAAGGCTAGACAACCGATTTGTTAGCAGAAAATAATCTGTCTTACTGAGTGAGCCTAACTATTGCCACAACAATCTCAAACCATGAACTTTATACTCAGAGTAAAGCCATGGTAGGTGGGGATAACATGTGTTCAATACTTGTATAATATTACAAGAAAGTTCTAGGTGAGTTACCTGTATAAGTCTCAATACATGAGGATCAGAAAAGCCAAACATATCAGCACCCGATTTGAAGAAGCTTTCAGATGCAGCTTCTGCCTGTGAATTATCAGAAATGCTTGAATTCATCTGTCTTATCTTTTCGTAAATTATATTCCAGCAAGCTGAAGGATCTGGCCCATCATACTGCATGAAAGAGTTTCACATCAAGCAATCAGAACAAATGACTGGATAACAATGAAGTAAAAGAACGAGCATATCAAGAAGTCGCAACAGCAGTTGAATAAAACGAGTAATAGGCATGGAGTTTAAAGGGCCCAACTAACAAAAAGTACCAAAAGGAACAAAGCTAAAATTAAAAATAAAGTTGATTAAGCAGTACCTGATCTCCATTATTTGTAGTAACTCTAAACAATGGCCTGGTTTGTGTGCCAGTATCTCGCAGAACTTCCATCTTATATACAGAACACACACTGGGATCTGAATGCCCACCAAAAAAAAAGAAAAAAAAAAAAAAAAAAGACTTGTTAAACCAGAAGACAGATTATCGGCTGAAACAAAATAAATGCATCACTTTTTTATAGCAAAATTATCCTAAAAGAATTATTTGAGTCTCTAAAACAAAAAGATAACCTGCTAATGAAGGAAACTTTCTTGTAGCTGTATAACCTAGGGGCCAGATAGATCCATCATCATCAACGCAATTCAAATCTTTAACCATCTTACCAAGCTTTAATACTTCCAAATCCCCTACTATAAAAGGGCCACTTTTTGTACCCCTGAACTTTGTCTCTACTATTTCAGTGTTCTTTGAGTCGCCACTACCTTCGTCTTTTTTGCTATCACCTCTTATATCAGTGCCAACACCATTCCGCAGCTGTAACATGCTCTTTGGAAGATTTTGTCTGCTAAGATACCTGATAAACAGATTCAACGCATGCATATAAGTACAGACTGAAATCCAAGCTTATAAAAAAGAACAGTGAAAATTTCACTCAAACAATTTAAGAAAACTATACATTTTTGCTTCCTCCAAGCTTCGAATGAAATCCGGTTTCTTGCATTTCAGGTGAAAGGAAGATATAAGCCCTTTGAGAAATGAGATCACATGTTTCGTTTTAACCCTGGATATCACAATATTGTCACTGACATTTACACTAGAAAAAAGAAATTCCAAAAGTCGTTAAATATCTTGAAACTATTAAAGGTGGTCACCTAGCAAAATCATGGGTGCCAAAAAATTGTACAAGCACTGATTTTTCTCCAGAAATCTTGCTTAGACCACGACGAATGCTAACAAACGACTCATCCAGGACAATTGCTGGCCAAACTGCATGACCTGCATCAACAACAAACACAAGAAATTTGATCAAATAAGAGAAGTGATAGACCTTGTCAAGTATTAGCAATTATGCAAACTAGGGGATCTACACTAATATTAAGCATGGTTATTAGTGTAATGGTGCATCCTGAGCACAAGTAATGCCTGTTACATAAGCAGCAGAACCCATAAAAAGGTACTCGCCTTAAAGCAAAAAGGCGCACATCTAGTACAGATGATAGGTTATCATATAATGTACCACTAAGACTATAAAAAATCAGCACATCAATATGTATTAACTAAAGCAGAACCTTGTGTATCAATATTAAATTTTTATCTGGAAGATACCATTTGAGACGATTGACTAGTCACAAGTATTCTAAAACAGCAAGGTCCACCAGTTTGGCATCAAAACATAAAAAGCTCATGTCTTTTTTACATCAACTCGCAAAAAATTGACATTAAGAATGACACACAGCAAATTACGTTAAGCAAGCTACAATATAGATAAGGTGATTTAAGTGTAGAATCTAACTCTTGATCAGATGATTGAGGTGTCTATGTGTAAGCATAAGAAACCTTGGAATGAAAAACAACAATGAAGCCAGTATGGTAAAACCAGCTCTAAATACAAATCTATTTCAAAAGCGTATTGAAGCTCTAGATGTCCATACCAGTAAGTTTAGCCCATATGATATCCCCAGGCTCGATATCATGACAATCATCTAAATTAGCAGCAAGTACAATCATCTCATTGACATCAAGGTCATCCGTTTCAGAACAATGAAGATCACAAGTCAACCGTAGACATTTTATCTCCTCTGGAGACACGTGGAATTTAATTCTTTCTTTCGATAAAGTCACAAGCTCTTCATCGCCGTCTTCATATTCAACCTATTTTTATCACACCAAACCGTTAACAGAACCACTTCAAAAGTTTAAGCATATATACCAAACAGAGATCGAAGAAAAAAATTACATAATGGCGGTGGCTCTCTGTGTCATACTTTGCAATACGACCAAAGTACCAATCAGCATCCAACGGCCAGAAAACCTATACCAAACAAATAACAAATCTTCATAAATTACGTAAAAACAATAAAACTCGCATCTTTAAAACACACGAAACATAAAAATCACAACTTGCCTTGCATTGTAATCCAACAAACTTCTGTGGATCCGCACCGTCAAACTTCAACCTGTTTCCAAATACCCAAACCTAGTAAACACAACACATTCCCAACAAATCAAACAAAGAACGTTAATTCACAAACAAAAAAAACCTACCGCACCCATCTCCTTGTTCTACTAGCAGCAGCCGTCGACTCATTCCCATTATCAACATCCTTCACTTCACCTCCCTCACCATTCTCCTTACCAACATTCTCATTCTTTTTCCTTTTCTTCCGACTACCACCACTAACGCTAACTTTACCACTAACACTACCATTATTCGTTTTCCGAGCCGATCCTCTCAACTTACGTGCATCGTCAACACTAACTCCCTCATCTAACCCTAACCCTAAGTTAACAAGCTCCTGACTCTTCTTCTTCCTCTTCTTATTACTATTACTACTACACTTGACCAAAAATTGTTCGACTTGTTCGACGGGTTCGGTCTTAACAATAAGCGACATATTCTTCAAATTGAGTAGAAAGGAGTCGTAACAACCGTAATTACCGCGACGAAGGCGCGAGCGAGAGTAGTAGAAGACAAGAGGCGGTTTCTGAGGCGAATCGGAGGGGAATTTGTTGGCGGTGACCTTTTTCGACATGGCGTTGGAGTAATTGTTGCTGCTGCAAGGTGTGGTTGTTGAGTATACGATGTCTAGATCCACGTATCTGCGATTGTTAGTACCTTCTTCTTCAATGTGATTGTTGGTGTTATTGTGATCGTGTGATTGGATTTGATTATTGTCCATTCAATTTGGGGATTTATTTATTAGGGTTTCAAAATTGGGGGTTTTGGAGGGAGGGAGGGAGAGAGGATTTATCAGAGGAATTGGTTTCCCGCCCCACCTATATCTAACAAAGATATCAATCAATAATCACTCCAACATAAATAAATAGATCTAAGTAAAGAGAGTGTTATTATGTTTTGTAAGGTTAAGGGGGTGTTTGTTTCAGCTTATCTAGTGGGCTTCTGGCTTATGGCTTATGCGGTTTTCGGCTTATGTTTCAACATAAGCTGTTTTTTGTGGCTTATTTTAAGATTTTTTGTCTCATAAGTTTCAAAATAAGCCGCAAAAAGTGAGTTTATGAAACATAAGTCAGAAACCGCATAAGCCCGCTATATAAGCCGAAACAAACACCCCCTAAACTTAACAACTCAAATTGAGGAAGTATATATATGTTCGGTATGTTTTGCGCAATGGGTTGGATCGGGGTTTATTGGCGAATTAGTTGTGGAATAGGTTAAATCTCTCTTATGCTTAATTCTCGAGTTTAAATTTTAAAGAATGAAAAAAGATGGATGGGGAGGGCAAAGTAACAGGATGTCATTGTGAATAAAGTAGTTATTTCAATTTGTGTTCTTAAGTTTGTATTTTTAAGTTAAAAGGAAAGGAAAAAGCTTCCAATATACCCTTGAGACTATGTTCATGAATTGAAACTGAAATAAAATCCATATTAATCTTGAAGTCGAAAACTCATGAATGTAACCTTAAATGTTTTAATTAAAGCCAGATTTCTTACGAGAAAACAATATGTTTGGTTGGTTATAGGCTCCATCTCAAGCGGTCCTAGAAACCGTAAAACTAGTTTGGTTCATTAACGCTAGATTCCTTACAAGAGAATCATATCATGAGTATATTATTGGCTGTAAAACTCATTAATTTAACCTCTGATGTCAAACGATCATTTTCTTACAAATAAGAAGGCCCAGTCACATCGAGTGTTCCACAGCCAAATTCAACGACTACAACATAATTATTCACATAAAAAAAATGTAATTTAAAGCAAGCCATGATATTAGTGACCTATTTCTCTTTCTAATCCTCTCAATTTTGAAAGGAACAAATCTAACCCAATAAATAATAATAATAATAATAAAATAATAAATAACTTCACTCCCTCACCCCTTTTCATCTCCTATCTTTCCATCTAAAAAAAAAAAGAAAACTCGAGAACAAACGTCTTTTTGAGCAAGAGCTAAAGTAACTCTAAAAAACCCTTATTGTCCCGATCAAAGAGATAAAATTCATTATGTTAGGTATGGCTATAAAAAGAGGCATAAGTCGAGCTACAAGAAATATTCCCGCTGCTACCATTGTAGCAGCATGTATAAGAGCCGAAATAGGAGTCGGCCCTCCCACTGCATTAGGTATTCATACATGAAGGGGGAGCTAAAACTTATTAATGTAAAATCGCATAAAAAATCATCAAATAAAATTCACATATTTTTAAGCTTTTACATGATAATCCATTATATTTTTAAAGGTATTTAGGGGTAGTTTGGTTTGTAGATGGGTTTAGGATTCGGATTTGGATTAAAACATTTGGATTTGGGTTTGATGTAGGTTTAGGAGATAAAAAATTTATTATAAAATTAAGAGAGAGAAAATATATAATATTTTAAAATTTTGTTGTTTTGTGAATTTGTGTAAATGTAAAAATATAATATTTATTTAAAATTAAAAAAAAAAAGTAAACAAAATAAAAGTTGTGGCTAGTAAAAATACTGGGCCCACAAAATCAGTTTTAAATAGGTGGGATTTCTGCAACCCAATTATTTGCCATCACACCCTTATTCAAATCCGAATTTTTCAACCAAATAAAATTTATAATCCCAAATCCTAATCCCTATGCCCAAAAACCTCAATCAAAACTGCTCCTTAAGTAATTTGACTAGCTATAAGCCCTTTTATTTTGGCCATAAGCCTCCATGAGCATGTGTGACAAACAAAGTTATTTGATAAACCAACTTATTTTAAAAGCTCAAGTCCCTATAAGCCCGATAAGCCCGTTGCCAATCATAGCCGTTATGTTAGTTTGAGATAATGCCCTATGGTTGTAAACTTGTAAAGGTTTTGTAACAAGTTTTTATCAATATTTTGAATGTATCTAGCTTTAAAAAAAATATGAACCGGCTAACTTATTATGATATTTTATATTCTTTTTTCATGAGAGTAAATTGCAGAAATCATTCTTGTGGTTTGGTTGAATTGCATGTTTCGTGCGTATTGTTCGGAAAGTGCAGGCGACCTCCTTGTGGAAAACCTTGAGTCCGATTTCGTCCTTCGATTCAAATAAAGTTTGTTTGTCTTTGATAGAGTCTGCATGTGCAACCTACATAAGGACATTTTTGTCCGTTCATATGTGTTACCAATTATGTCTTTGTGATGGTCAATTGTTTGTATGGTAATCAGACCATTATCGGTGCTTCGTGAACGCAACTAACTAGGACATCGGTTTCACTCTTGCCCCCAAATCGTAATCGTGAACTATATGATTTAAAGTTCACATTTTTTCGGTTCAGTAAGTGACTGGAGTAATCATTTGTAATTTTTTGCTTGGTTTGATCCACCTACGTGTGCTGGTTTACTGAACATTATTCCTGGGTTACTTATGTCAAGAAATCACTGACTTCATAGGTTGCTGGAAGACGTAGATTGAAGATATGGTTAATTTGCAAGTTGGGTCTTTTTTTACTTTGTTTCTTATTGTAAGCTTTAAAAGGTATGATGAATAACTTGAACTCATAATTGACCAAAATTTACGATATGGTCAATAAGTTTTGTTATATGTTAGGATGTTCAAGATTGTATGGTATCTTCAAGTTTTAATGCTACTACCTTTTTCTATGTTTATAGTGATCAAGTTTTAAACAAGTCTTTCAACTTATGATGATCGAATTTGATCAAGTTTTAAAACAAGTCGCAATTTTCCTTTCCTACTCAGCTTACCCCCTCTTACCATCTGATGTGATCAAATAAGTATTATATTTATGCATCATTAATCCCATGTATATTGCACAATTATTATACTTTTGTATGAGAATTGTTGCTTAATTGCTTACTTTTGTGATTTTCAGTAATTATAAAACAATATGGAAAAGACGCGGAAAAATGACAGAACTTATAGCTGAAACGAAGAAAATGCACAAGTCCAACAAGTGCATACAGCGTATCCACATATGGTGATACATCGTAACTTTAATCCATCAGGATTGATGGGCTTGTGACCACCATACTGCTCCCTTTAATATTGTTTTTCCATCGATTAAAAGTTTATATGATGTTTTTTTGGTTCTTTTTATATGTGATTTGATAACCTCTGTGTCTAGCTGTGTTTTGCTTGGGATGCCATACCTCCTCCACGCCTACTTAACTAGTTCCTAGATAAGTGGGATAGGCATAAGTGATCATTAAGGGTTTACTCGCCTATACTTAAAATCCAACGAGACAGATAAGATTATGATACTCATCATACAAAACTAGCAATAAAACAAGTGACAAGCTACTTAACCATAGGACAGACCTTCTATCTGTATCTATTATCTATCCGTGTACGTGTTTGTTATTCTCTGATTCGTTCTCATTAGTTTTACTTTTTTTGTTTAATCTACAAAACTGTGCTAGTCTCTCAGACTAAACCCTCCTTGCGTTAGATTAGGTTGTAAAACTAACTTAGAATATTAAAATACTGATTAGTTTAACTAGATATTATGTTCTACTCTTAGTGATCGACACTCTGCTTACCACTATCTACATACTGATCGGGTACACTGCTCGTAAGTGTGTGTGTTATAGGATAAGTCGGCAAAATATAAATTTAAAACTTGAATAGGCTAAAACACCTCTATACTACACGTGACACAACACGCATCAAATTTTTGGCGCCGCTGCCAGGTAGTGAATTGTTAATATCTGTTTATCTATTTAGTATTTTAATTAGGTTTTGTAACTATTTAGTTTTTAGGTTTTTAGATTTTTAACCATTAACTTTGTTGTATATTAGTTAGATTGCATTCATTGTATAATTTGCATATTTAATGTTTTGTTTGTTTGTTTTTCTTTGTTTTTGTAGTTTTTAGTTTTTCTTTTGTTTTTCTGCATTAACTACTGTCGCTGTATTCTGCTGATACAAACGATACGGCGCATCTTTTATTTAGATGCGGCGTATTGCGTTTTAATTTTTTATATACAACGCGTTTAATAATTCGAATACGACGCATCTATCCCCTAGATACGACGTATTCTGTTTTTAATCATAAATCTTTTTAAACCCTAACCGACATACGGCGTCTGTTTTACAGATACGGCGCATTAATTATTTATTAAAAACAATTTTCGAATTATTAAATAGAAGCGGCGTATCGATTTTTATCGATACGGCGCATTTAAATCTGAATAAAAAATCTTGTATTTTGAAGCGTAACGAAGATACGACGTATTAGCTTTTGCTTATACGGTGCATTTAATTTTTATAAATATAATTGATTTTTGATAACTTTAAACATACGGCGCATTCAATTTGATAAAGCGGCGTATTGATTTTCTGAATAAAAGTTTAATTTATTTTTAACGTTATCAGATACGGCGTATCCTAATTATTGGATACGACGGATTGTCTCCAGATTTCAACAACTTTTATTTTTTGTATTCCGTTTTCGTTCTTTGTTTCCTGTTTTTCTACTTTTTCAAGCATATACTATTGATGCTAGGTGGTGCATAATCAGGAGTTCTACTAAAGACCTCACCAGGCCTTATAATGAACCTGGAAAAGTTTTCCATTAGATTCCAAAGCTTTTCAAGACACCCAGCCTTGATTATTCGAATCATTTGGGGTTCAATTACTTTTATGATCAAGAATCTCAGTTTAAAGAAGAAATAACATAAACAATGACGGACCCAACTATGGAGGAGTACATGACTAAAACCCGAGACGACTATTGTTCGGGTATTACCGAGCCTAAGTTTGATGAAGAGGCCAAATAGGAGCTGAATATGAGTCTAACTTGAAGACCATGGAATAAAGAAAAGTGCTCACCGGGAGACAACCCGACTTATCTTTTATTGTTTTTTGCTATCGAGTCTGTCAGATCTGCACTCGATGCGGCGCATCTCCATCAATAGATGCGGCGTATCAAGTATGCAGATCATATCTATCTTTATTAACTGCACTTTTTATTTTTGAACTATAAACTTTCTGTCAGTTTATTTAATGCGGCGTAGCCCTGGATACGGCGCATCTATCTTTCTGACTCGTACTAATTCTAGGCTCGATACGGCGCATCCCTTTCCATAGATGTGGTGTATCGACTGACCTGATGAAATTTTATTTTTATTTTTTTAGGTTTTATTTTCTAACTACTAATGAATTATGTACAATTTTGATTTTCTTAAACTCATGTGTGAATTTAAGAATGGTGGTATTTATAGGATTGCTCGCAAACGCATAATGGAGGATCATACCGAGCAAATCTAAGGGAGTTTTTCTGTTCTAATTCTTTTTAATTTCCCGTTTTTAATTTTAGATACAAACAACAAGGACATTGTTTAACTTAAGTGGGGGGATGGAGAATTAGAACATTACTTGTCCTAAACTTTTCAAAAATATGCTTAATATGTCAAAATTAAAAGTTTTTTTAGCATGTTTTTGTTTAGTCTAAATTACATAACCGCACACATAACTTTATTTTCAAAAATTATGAGAACTTTTTCCACAAACATTTTAGTGTGCTGGTGACTTGTAAACTTTAGAACTTGGCTTATATACTATTTGAGTCCACCATAATGAGTATTATTGATATAATTGGAGTGACTTGTCTAACTTGGTAAATTTCTAGGATTACACCCAAATAGCCTTTAAATGTTATGTGATATTAACTAACTTCATTGGTTGGTTAACCCCTGTTTAAACCCTTTTGTTTACTCTCATATTTAGAGTAAGATACCCCTAGAAAAACCCTCAGAGCCATTCCTTTCGTTTCTTACACCTATGTTTTATGTTTCGTTACACCTTTACACCTTAGCCTACCCTATAGATTAAAGTCTGTGGTTAGTTGCTTAGGCAAAGTGTGTTTCCTTGCGTAACCTGTGTTCGTGTGCGTAATTCATTATCTTTGGTTAGGTCGGGAAATTGCACAATGCAATTGTAGTGAAAGTACATATTGTATATTCTTATTTCCGTGTGTTTACTACTTTTACTATTACTATTATATCTGAAGTTTTGAAAAGTAAAGAAATATTATCCGGAAAAATTGTGATAGTAAAGTTGTGAATTTTACACAATTTATATGATGTTAAAAAAATCGAAAAAATTAGAAAAGAAAAAGAAAGAAGAAAGTTGGAAGTTTATTTAACCAACTATTGTAAAGTTTTGTATTAAGTGGATGATATCGCCACTATTTGTTGTTGTAATATATTTATGGATTGAAAGGGAGTTGGTCGTTATGGGAACGCCAACTAATGTTTGTTCTTTGTTTAAGATTTTATTGAGTATAATTCGTGTCTACCTAAAGCGTGAGTTACATGAGTCAAAAGCGTGAGTTATTTAATGATATGAGTCTTATTCATGGGATGGTTGGGAAGTGATTAACCACACATTAGGACTTAATCTATTTGTTTCGTGTTTTTTTATTTTACATCAATTTTTATCCCAACTATTATCAATACCCAACCGTATTGTTCTATTCGTTGTTAGCTTTCGAGCATCCAAATAAAATGATAGCTAAGTAAGAATGTAGAATGTATGAATAAGGTAGTGACCAACTGACCATCCGAGTATTAGATTAATTGACTAATGTAGAATTCAAGATCTGGACTCAACTAGGGTATGAATAACATTGATTGAAACACAGCGGAATATAGAATAAGAACACAATCAACATTACTAATAAGGTTTTCTTTTATTGAATATAAAAGAAACTACTAATACTACTACTAACTACTACACGCTCTATGCGTTTGCTAGACTCTCATTGAAGAGACTATCAATGAAAAGGATGATAATGACCGATGCCCTACCTCCCTGTTTATTATGACACGAGCATACACCAACAGCTCCCACTTGCGACGTCATAATAATCAAGTAATTATACAAGCAAAGGTTAGCGTCTAGCAACACGCCAATGCCCCTAGAAATATGTGAGGGAAGTTTCTGAAACGTCTCATTTAAATGGTTTATATGTCATCCATCCTTTTGTTTCAGATACTATGTTGAACACTAGACATGGATCAAAGTCATTCTATTTGTTCAACTATTATGTTTCTCGATCTAGATATTGAACAAGATTACCAAGTGAATTAAGATTCATCTTAATCTCATTTGGGTACGGCCATACAAACATCTGTTCAATTCATCGAGAGGCCCAATAGTATCTAACTCCATGACATGCGGAGAAACAAATCCTATTTTGACTGCACGTGTCATTCATGTGTTTCAAATCACTCCTGAAGATGGTTTTTATAACTACCTTATTCAGGACAGCGTTTAACCATATCAAAGAATGAAATTCCACACATGCAAGACCTACTTGCATCTCAAGTCTGAGGATAAGAGACATAACCATTTGCGAGATTCACTATTGACGCCGATCCATGCAGTGAATACT